>NQII01002097.1:129247-141115 GCA_002778355.1 Clitarchus hookeri | reverse complement strand
TTATTAATTCAGGCGTGCGCAGCGGCCATACAGCTCGCAATTTCATAATATCTGATGGTGTGTTACCAGAGAACCCCTGGGTCGTCGGCCGAACGACCCAAAAATCTCATCAGCTCACCGCGGAGCTGTGGCGCCGGGAAAATCCATAATCATTACATTCCAACTCTGGTAACCGACCGCGTCAGTTCTATTAAGTCTTCTGTGACGATTTTCTTGATTTGCTCTGTTATGATCATGTATTGGTGCGGCTAGTAGCGGCACAGAGCAGCATCGAGTGATCGCTCAGTTTCTAGAGGTATTTCGGGTTCCACTACTGTGGTGCGATGTAATAGGTCGGCTGCTGCAAATACATCGTGCCACTCATGCAGTAGTCTTTGAACAGTGCTGTGAAACTCAGGTGGTACCTCATAATCAAGTTCGTCCAGCTGGACGTCGGGTGCGCAACATGTGGGTTGTAGTTCGAGGTCGTACACAGTTCGTCGCTCTTTACGGCAAAAGTGAATCATACATGCCGCTGGCTCTACAATAATGTTTTCCTCTGTGAGCCAGAGAATACTTAATATGGCATCCTCCTGCAGGTCTACTGACACGAAGACTGTGGTGGTGTCTATGTCACATATTCGGACAGTTATTATCGTCTCTCACACAGTTTCTCCTGTGTGCTGCTGTGTAGTGAGTCGTAAAGTGTATCTTGTTTGCTTAAGTTGGCTTATGTCAACGAACCCCACATGCACAAAGTTGTGTGATGCAGCTGTGTCGACCAAGGCATGATATGTCTGAATTTTCAAGGTTGACATTGTCGAGGTTAACCAGGGTTGGTTGAGTGTTGGATTGCCCGGCGCCATAACTCAGTGGAGAGTTAATAATGAGGTTCGTTCGGTCGAAGGCCCGCGGGGCTCTGGATATCTCCGTCAGTTTGTTGATGATGTTGTCACGTACTTACTGTTGCAAAATATATACTTAATGACAAGACTTTAGACAATCTCGTAAGACAAAAGTATATTATGAAATTGCGGGTGATGCTTCAAAGGGTGTAGTAACCAATAATTAATGGCAACACATTTAACTTTGTAAAGCGGTTTATTCACTGTGCTTGCTTACAGGTGAGTAATGCATTAAATGGACCCAGCAGTTACGGCCTGCTGGTTACCTTGGCGTGAAATAAACGTGGTATTATGTTGAAACGCGATAGCGTTGAGCTCTCCGATGAGTGGGCATGTGGCTCTTCCCTCGATACTTAGAAGAAATAAAAGAAATGTTCTGGTTAATTTATGTGAGTATTGCAGTGAAGTGATTACAGCCTAAATGATGGTACAGAGGGAGCTCGCGGAGCGGGCGACCAACGCCGACGGTCTGGTCCGAGTGCTGAGACGAACTGGGCGAGCCACGCCGGTTTTCGTCATGAGTGGCGAGAACCGAAGTCAAACTGCGAATGATGAAACATAACATGAACACTTTGTGATATGATTGTAATGGTGACAATTTTATACATTAGATGTACACATTGGTGACACCCCCCTTTAACAACAACTGTCTATTAAGATTGAAGTTGACGGGGCTTGTCAGCACACTAAATGACATGTTACAAGGATGGTGGCCTTTATAGGTAATCTCCCTTTTAGAAAACATAATTGCTATTATATAAATACATGTTAAATATGTTATTATGTTTTCTCGTAAAAAGTGTTCTAATTGCACTTTCTCTTATGTGTCTGAATTTCAATGACTACAGTGTTGCCAGATGGCTGTCTCATGAAGGGATGGATGAGTCCACCTGGGAAAAGATGTGTGGAATGCCATGCTTGATTGCTATTAATACAATAAAACACACCCCTGACTGTAGCTGTGAATACGGTGACTGTGTTTAATGTGTTTGTAAAAATGCTGCACACTACTGGTGACACTTGGGGGAACTTATCACTACAGCTTCGGCCTACAAGGCAGTTCTAGATCGCTTGGTGGTTCGTTGCGTAGTAGGAAACCACACGAGCTCCTAGGACGCAACGACCAATTTCCAATGTGCCCGATGGCTGTGGCTTTGAGGAAAACGCAGTTTAGGATCGCCTACTTATTTGGTCAAGGAGTTATCTTTTGTAATAAATTAGTAGGGTGGTCACTTAAGTTATGTGATCCTTGTCGACAAGAAGGTGCAAATTTCGTTCTTATCGACCTTTACTACGCACTCTTGGCCTGAAGTAGTTGGTGCGGGCTGATGTAGTTGTTGTGACTGCGGTGGGCAAAGTGGACACTAAGAGCTCGTGGTCACTTGGTTCACGTCACATTGAGTACCTGACCGGAAGTGAACATGCAACAGCCAGCCGAAATGGAATCATTTTGTGCACGAATTATATGCAAACATTATTACACGTGAGACATTCACCCACTTATTTTATCATGGGAGGAGGTCTGTCGCCACACCATTGTAACCAGAAAATTTGCTAGAATGGCAACTCGGAAACAGTGGCATGTGAGAGCTGTGGACGAATCACTCATTGGCAGTGCGTGATGGAGCAGGATATGTTAAGTGTCACGGCCGGCAAGTTTCACTGTGCGCAGTGCACCCCAGCACCACAGCTGATAGTGCCACAACCAGCAGCCGTGTGCAGGGATAAGGCCAGTAACTACAGCAGCCCATTGACACATTCTACGGGAGTGCCAACATCTCCAACACCTTGGGCAGGGCAACTTCTACAAACACCAACTGGCTTCGTATGACCGCAGCAGCTTTTCATAGCCATAACCGCACCACCAACAGCAGCTGGGAAGGACAACACTCGCGTCTGCTTCCAGTCGCTGTCCAATTTTTCTGGGCTGACTACCAAGGACCCGCAGACGTTCCTGAGAGATTACACAGGATGTTTAACCAGGAATGGAGTATGTGAACAAGATTGGCCAAATTGTGTAGGAGGCCAACTTATGGGAGATGCACATGTATGGTGGCGAACAGTAATCCATTATGGTATGCAGTGGAGCGGGCTCTGGAATGGGTTTCACTGCCTCATTGCAAATACCTACTTTTCCCTGAAACTCAAATCCACGCTATTCTCAAAGCACAAAGTCTTGGGGTAACTCTAACAGCTATTGCAACCAGGAAAATTAATCTGATCAAACATTTTCATCTGCAAATGAGGGAAACTGAAGTGCTAGAAGTAGTAGCAGTCACAGTGCGACAGGAAGACAGACTAGCTCTAGCCCCCCCTCCCCCCTAATTCATGGCAGCATTGCAGCCTTCAAGCGATCAGTTGCATTACTAGACCAAACCACTACAAAGCAGGACATTCCACGAAGTGAACAGAGTGGGTTATTCCCGTGATGTACGCGTGGCCCAGAGTAGAGCACAGGGACATGCAACCATCAGCAGTTCACCATGCAACTTTGTCAGAAACTCCACTGAACCACAAGAACCCTGACTGCAACCGCACAGTCGCGGGCCCAACCGCACTTGGCGAGGCCACTGTGTGGGGTCACACCGGTAAGGAGAGCCCCCCCCCTCCTCGTGGAGGTATTGCGTGGGGCTAAAATTTCACAGGCATACCGAATAGCCAAATCGCAATACAAAGGAGGAAACAACAACCGATAGTAAAGCCTCATCAGCATGAAATGATTAGTTGGGTTAGTAGCGCCGGGAGCTCACTGCCCTCTGGTAACAATTAAAAACATAATNTCATCAGCATGAAATGATTAGTTGGGTTAGTAGCGCCGGGAGCTCACTGCCCTCTGGTAACAATTAAAAACATAATACTATTACCTCAACAGATCCTGCTACAACAAATCACTAAGGGAAATCACCAAATGATCAGAATACATATCACCTTGATGTGAACCATGCATCCACGAATTTCTTGTACCCACTCTGACAACCATAGTCACAACTACTTCATCAGCTACACCATCCGCACCAACTACTCCGGGCCGAACCAACTACATCAGGCCAAGAGTCCGTAGTAAAGGTCGACAAGAACGGAACTTGAACCTTCTTGCCAACGAGGATTGCCTAACTCAATTGACCACCCTATTAATTTATTACAAAAGGTAACTCTTTAAATTAATAAGTAGGCCATCTTAAAATGTGTTTCCCCAAAGCCACAGCCATTGGGCGCACTGGAAAGTGGTTGTTGCGTCCTAGCAGTTCACGCAGTATTCACAGCTACAGTCGGGGGTGTGTTTTATTGTATTAATATAAATCAATCATGGCATTCCACACCTCCTTTCCCAGGTGGACTCGTCCATCCCTTCAGGAGACAACCACCTGGGAACATTGTAGTCAGTGAAATTCAGAAACGTCACATGTAGTGAAATTAAAACACTTTATACGAGAAAACGTAATAACATATTTAACATGTATTTATATAATAGCATTAATGTTATCTAAAAGGGAGATTGCCTATAAAGGCCTCCAACCTTCTAACATGCCATTTAGTGTGGTGACAAGCCCCGTCAACTTCAATCTTAATAGACAGTTGTTGTTAAAGGGGGGTGTCACCAATGTGTACATCTAATGTATAAAATTTGTCACCATTACAATCATATCTCATAGTGTTCATGTTATNGGGGTGTCACCAATGTGTACATCTAATGTATAAAATTTGTCACCATTACAATCATATCTCATAGTGTTCATGTTATGTTTCATCATTCGCAGCGTGATTCGGTTCTCGCTACTCGTAATGAAAACCGGCTTCACTCGCCCAGTTCGTCTCAGCAATCAGACCAGACAGGTGGCATCGGTCGCCCCCTCCGTTNGGGGTGTCACCAATGTGTACATCTAATGTATAAAATTTGTCACCATTACAATCATATCTCATAGTGTTCATGTTATATTTCATCATTCGCAGCGTGATTCGGTTCTCGCTACTCGTGNTCATCATTCGCAGCGTGATTCGGTTCTCGCTACTCGTAATGAAAACCGGCTTCACTCGCCCAGTTCGTCTCAGCAATCAGACCAGACAGGTGGCATCGGTCGCCCCCTCCGTTAGCTGGAATCCTGTCACAGCATATTAACATAATCAACCAGAACATTTATTTTTATCACCGAGGAGAGCCATCCACCCTCTTACCAGGGAGCTTAACACAATCGTGTATCAATATATTTCCATATTTATTTCACTCTAAGGTCACCAGCAGGTTTTAAGTGCTGGGTCCATTTTCATATATTATGCATCTGTACTCAGAACAGTGAATAAACAGCTTTACCAAGCTAACTGTGTCAAATCATTGTAGGTTACTATATCCTTTGTAGCATCACCCACAATTTCATAGTATATTTTAGGCGTACGAGACGGACTACAATTTCGTCAGGTATAAATAGCGCAACAGTAAGTACATGACATCATCAACAAACTGAAGGAGTTATCCAGGGCCTCCTGGGCCGTCGACCGAACGACCCTCATCATTAACTCTCCACTGGGTTATGGCGCATGGCTATTCAACACTTAACCAGCCCTGGTTAACCTCGACTACGTCAAGTGTGGTAAACTATGGCACAGTTTAACACAGAATTGTTCCGTATTCGATTTCTGCACACGCAATTTGTTTGTCACGCCATCGATTGTTAAAATTTTGTAAGGTTGTGTCCAAGGAAAGTCCTGTTTGTGCAGGGGATGTTACCGCACTAGAAACATAAAATAAAAACTATGAGGCCTCGATAGGCAGTTGCTGTGAAAACAGAACACAAATACCCCTTTAAGCATTAAACATAGTTACAATAAATTAAATAAATTGATTAATGGTAAACTGAGTATATATTTCAGTTTCTGGTTAATTTTTTAAGCGAAATTCAGTTTCTGGTTTTTTTCGCCGATGGGCGAGTCCAAGAGTTACAGTTTGTGTGGGCTGTACGAGTCCATCCCTGAAAGGGGTAGCCATGCTCGTTTGAGGTTTTAATAAAAGAATGACTAATTCAAATAGCTACTGCATTTTAAACACTGTGTACTTCCTAGAAATTTCATTCCCCATTATTGAGCCACACTCGGGATCACGTAGCACTATTATTCCGGCCAGCATGCCGGCCGACGTCTCACAGATTGGAAGGATGGCAGGCGTCACGGCACGAGCTGCGACAACGTTCACTCCAATTGCCGGAGCGCCTGAAGGCTGTGGCTTTTGGGGGACACTGTGTTGAACCGCTTGTTATTTTCCACCAAGAGTTACTTTTCGAGGTAAATAAAGTAAGGCGGTTACTTGAGTCACATAGTACGTAACGACGAGGCGGGTGTGTTCCGTTCTCACCGACCCATACTGACGTGTTCTCGGCCGGGTGTTCACTTTGGCTCGGTGGTTTAAGTGGCTGCGGAGTTACAAGTGGTCTCGAAGGCACACGTGGACGTGTGGTTCACATCACTGACAGCAAGCTTTACGGATATCCCCGTCTGGAGAATACGTCCGTTTGCAGGACCTTGGCGACATTCGTGGCTCCTGCATTGCTACGGGATACACCTTGACCCACCTGGAGAAGTTGTCGGTTACGACCACGATGAACCTCTTACCTCAGGATGTTCTGGGGTAGGGCCCCACGAAGTCGAGGGACACTGTCTCTAATGGCTTGGTGGGCAATCGTTGCTGCTGTTGTAGCGCATTTACGACCGCTCGATGCAGTTCGTGCACAGTGTTGTCGTCATCGTCGGCACTAATCAGCGGGAGGCCTACCTCTCTGACTAGCTCCTGCGAGGTGATTGGTGGCAGGATTTCCTCTCACTGTCTTGTCCTGCACCACATCGTCGGCGCATGGTGACCTGGATGGTGCGTCTGCTCACAGGTTTTCGCTGCCTGGGACATGCTCCACGACGAATTCGTAGGCTTGAAGCAATACCTACTTGGTCAGCTTGCTGTGTGCCTCACGCATGGCGTGGAGCCAGACTAAGTAACGGTAATCGGTGCAAAGCGTCAAGCGCTGGCTTTGCAAGTATGCGCGGTATTGCTTGATGGACCATACCACGGCTAAGCATCCATGTTCGTTGATGTAACTCCGTTCAGTTTGTCCGAACTTGGCATGACGTTCGGCGTCATTGTCACCGCACTGGTAGGGCACTTCACCAAGTCCTCCTTGGCTGGCATCGGTCTGCAGGTAGATGTGTTTTATGGCGCCGTATCTCGCCAAGGTCGGGCACACCCGGAAACATGACATGATTTGCTGGAAGACGACGTCGGCGGGACTGTCCCATTGAAACCGCCGCTTGGTTGACAGAAGGTCGGTAAGTGGTGCGGTGATGACTGCAAAGTTCAGGATGTGCTCCCAGAGCTAGTTTATTAGTCCAAAGAATTTCCAGTGTTGCTGGCGCGCACGTGGTGGTGGGCACTCTTTAATCAGCCACAGTCACTCGGGGTTGGGTTTGTTGCCTTCTTCGTTGACAACATGCCCCAGAATGTCGATGCTGGTCTTTCCGAGGTGGTATTTTGCAGTTGCACACGATGCCGTTTGATGGCCAACTTCTCGACCACAAGTGACAGGTGGCATAAGTGTTCCTCCCAACTTGCCGAACATATCACCACGTCGTCTAGGTAGGCGAGTGTGAATTCACCGATGAGGCCATCCAATACACTGATCATCATCGCCTGGAAGGTGGCTGGTGCACACATCAGTCCGAACGGCAAGGTGCGGAACCAAAAACGCCTGCCCAGAAATCTCCACCTCCAGCGGAAATATTGGAGTCCCTATTTAAGTTATTAGTAATCTGTAAAGACCCTACACGAGGGCATGACGACAAATGTCAGGCCCTCATGGGTTTTGACTTAATGGTATTACCCAAGTCTGCCCTCTCTTAGGTTTAACGTAGTTGATAATATTGCTTATTGGAATGCTAACAGGGTTCACAATAAGAAACAAGGGCAGATAGATTCTATTTCTCGCCAACAGGCCCCAATAATAACTATAAATGAAACTCACTTGCGCCAACAGCATAGATTTTCAATTCTGGTTTTAAATGCTACTGAAAAGACAGACAAACAACTATTTTGCTTATGCGGCCAGCGAACCTACGTTTGAGCCAAATTTCGACTATCATAGGGCCAATATACTTGATATTGGCCCTCGTATGACNTATGCGGCCAGCGAACCTACGTTTGAGCCAAATTTCGACTATCATAGGGCCAATATACTTGATATTGGCCCTCGTATGACCTTAGATTTTGTAAGTGCTCCACGAATTGGCTACGAACCATTTCCCTGTCCTCACATCCTTCAACGAAGTTAAAACAGACAACTCACCAATTAGGAAAATTAAGGATTATAAGAATGCGAACTGGCCTGGCTTCAGTGAACACCTGGACGAGGAAAAAAATCTACCAGCTCGTACTACCACTCCTGCAGAATTAGACACTGCTGTCGAGCATGTCATAGAGCTAATTCAAACAGGAATTAGTAGGTATGTCCCAGAGAAAACCACACGGTCTCGCACACATACACTGTCTGAGCACATCAGGCAGTTAATATTGTTGAAAAATAGGCAGCACAGGCGCTATTCCCGGATTATAACTAGGCAAGTTAAAGGACAGACTAATGAATTTAGAGGGCTAATCAATGTTAAAATCTCAATCTGGAATAATAAATTATCTCAATGATATACTTTAGATAATAGTCTGTGGCACATGACTAAGGCGTTTAAGAAGTGCGACCCAATCTCGCCTCTTCAAGGCAATGCCGGCATGGCCCAGACGCTCCAGCAAAACGCTGAAGCAATGGCCAATCAATTAGAATAAGCTTTCCAGCCAAATGCTAATCCTTATAATACAGCATTTGTGGCCAGGATATATATGGACCTTTGAGTGCATTTACAGCAGTCCACAGCCACTGAACCAGATCCCACGCATGTCGACGAGGTGAGACACATTATTAAACATATGAAATCACGGAAAGCACCCAGGTTCGACTCCCTGCAGACTGTAGTTCTTAAGCAACTGCTTGACAGCATGTTTGAAGCTATAGCTGAGTGCATAAAAGCAAGTTTTAATCTTGCTCACTTCCCTAATCCCTAGAAATGTGACACAGTCATGGTTTTTCCTAAACTGGACAATTACCCGGCACAATTACAGAACTGCCATCCCAATAGTCTGCTCAGTTCGCTCTCCAAGATCCACGAACGAGTTTTATTATGCCACCTAAATAATCACATTCGCAAAACCAGCATATTTCCTAATGAGCAGTTTGGCTTCGGGAAAAAGCATTCCACTGTACATCAAATTGTCAGATTATCCGAGAATATTACAAATACATTTAACTGGCGCCATTATACAGTTGCGGTATGTTTAGACTTTGAAAAGGCCTTTGACAGGGTTTTCCATACAGGGCTGATTTATAAATTGTACCAAACTAATTTTCCAGATTGCTACATCAAGGTTTTGGTTTCTTATTTAGATAGGCGCTCCTTCTCTGTCACTATAGAAGAAACCTCTTCTAAACGAAAATTATTAGGGCTGAGTCCCACAAGCTAGCATACTGGGGCCAGTCCTATGCAACATATATACCCACGTATTCCGTGCCCCCCTAACTAGCATATCAATTTAGGTGATTATGAAGATGAGACAGTAATGTATACGAGGTTCTGCAATGCTGAACTTGCCATTCAGCATGCTCAGGCACAGCTCACTGAGCTCGAAAATTATTTTCAACCGTGGCGAATCAAAATAAACGTGGGTAAATACCAGGCAGTAGTTTTCACACGCCATAACAACCCCATCCCCCTCCCTGCCCGCAACACACACTGTTTGGGTAGAATATTCCCTTTAAAGACTAGGTGAAATACCTCTGCCTTATTATAGATAAAAGGCTGACATGGCGGCACCATGTGGAGGACATCTTGCATATGGGGGCTGTTAGCCTTTTAACCACTTAATAACCGCGATTCAACCTTGTCACCGAAAAATGGGTTTTGTTCATATAAGAGTATGATCCAAGCCATTTTCACTTATACAGCCTCAGCAAAGGCCTACTGTGCACACACTCACTTAAATTCACTGCAGGTGGTGCAAAATAAATTCCCTAAGAATGGCCGCAAATGCATCCAGATATGTCGATATCTGACATTTGCATGCAGAATTAAAACAAGAAATGCTGCAAGAAGTCATTTGAAAACAGAAAAAAACCTTTTATTATTCAAACGAGGAACATACAAATCCTCTCACAACTGCCCTTGGGGACTTCAATATCTACGAGAGACAGAGCTATGAAAGACCCAAGTTGCTTCTAGCACAAGGCCCCCTTAGCNAGACAGAGCTATGAAAAACCCAAGTTGCTTCTAGCACAAGGCCCCCTTAGCCATGCACGTAACACACTGCCAGGCTGCCATTATAGCATCTGCGCAGCCTCTTTAATACATTACTGTAGGTTTACTATTTTTTAGTCAGCTGATATATCTGTGACATGCAGCTTAGAATAATCTGAAATCCTTTAACGAAAGCTCAGCTTAACTTAATTATTATTAGGTAGTGTCCTTACACACCTCTCATCCGACAGCTGTCTGTATGTATGTATGCTCCTTCACCTCTGCCGGTTCCAAGGCGTCAGGCGTCAAGAAGATCTCCACAGCAGCTGGTGAGAGCCACACCTGCGAAGCTTCATGCACTTGTAGCATGAAGGGTGGAAAAATACTCTAAGAGCCAGTTAGTGTTGACACTGCTGACACTCACTGGCAGCTCATTTCCCTTTCTTTTAGTTTTCAGGAATCTACTGGGGGATTCGGGAGGCTCAGTTACACCACTTCCCTCACCAGAGTGATATGCAAGCATCACTCTGGTTAAGTCAGCAAACTATTAATTAAATAAAGACGAAAACGTTCGACCCCTCTCTACTAGCATTTCTTTCCCACCAATACAGGGCATGGTTTCAACCCCTCTGCTTCCTGTAGCATATTAATGCATTAAATAATTTTGGATTCTTTCCTGTTAAAAGGGTTTTTTACAGTGCCTATGCCGGTTTTTCCCTTTCTCTTCTAAGNTAAATAATTTTGGATTCTTTCCTGTTAAAAGGGTTTTTTACAGTGCCTATGCCGATTTTTCCCTTTCTCTTCTAAGTTTTAGGTTAACTTAGGGAGGTAGTCATGGCCCCAATTACTGGCCATGGCTGCCCAAACCCTCTCTGCCGCGATACATGTCTCCCTGCATGAATTCGTTCTCTTGTAGGCATACGGGGGTTTGCCCTGAGATGCAATTAACACCCGTCCCTACCTCAGGCTCACCCATAATACTTCGAAATAGGGTAGGTTAGAAAAAAAACCATCAGATGAGGCAGTTCACGAGATGTTTTGACCGGAGCATCACCTGCAACTCTCGCTAACTTGCAACACTTTCCGTACCGCTTGCCTTCAGCAGTAACAGTATAACTTAGTCATAGTACGTTACTATTGTGATCAGGGAGAAGCTCTTACTACGGAACTTTCTCCTTTTGCTTCGAGTTCGGNTTAGTCATAGTACGTTACTATTGTGATCAGGGAGAAGCTCTTACTACGGAACTTTCTCCTTTTGCTTCGAGTTCGGCAACGGCCTCGTCCACGCCAGGCTTGGTTTTACCAGGGGGTCACTCTCACTCTCTTTTATACCGTTATCTCGTTGTTGCCCTGCGGTAAACAGCTTGGCAAACTTGGTCCTTCGTCCATCAGACATTAGCGGGCACAGGTCGGTGATATACATATTTGTAACTTCCTACTGACTGAATAAAACATATATCTACGAAGTAACCTCTTTTTGGTCCGATCTTTCTCATTCGCTTTCACCTCCCTTACCCGCTTTGCTTATGTGTACATATCCAATCATCTCCTTCTCGATGCATGCATCACCACCACGATAGAGTATTGAACCAAAAGTCTCCACTGAAGGGGGCTCCCACCTCTTGTCAAAGTTTGGTTAGCTGGATGCTGGCATTAGTGCCGCCCTCCTGGC
>NQII01002097.1:40367-129230 GCA_002778355.1 Clitarchus hookeri | reverse complement strand
GGGGGGGGGGGAGAGAGAGAGAGAGAACCCTTCTCTGAGGCTCCCGAGGCTTGGGGAGAACAAACACGTCGAGACATCACGACTGAGGCTACAAGCTTGTCATGCCGCTTACCTGAGAGCCGTGGAGTCCTTACCCTTGAAACACTGTAAACCCACAGGGGCAGTTGAGGTCAGTAGCAGGTAGCACCGCTCACTTAACTTCTTACCGAGGGGAATCAGGGGCCCCTCTCCACAAACCACTTAGACCCTATCACTATCCCTCGTCAAGGACACACTGCTGCACTGAACAAGCAATAGTACTCCGGCAGGGATCTACCACAAGGTACCAGCCCCAGGAAGAGTAGTTTCCTTCCTGGACAGATCACCTGCCCTTCCCCGCGCTGCTACATAAATTTGAACAGTAATTACTGTCGTGCCTGCGTCTCCAGGGCACCCACTAAATCCTCTAGATAATAATACCATATTCTCTTATTTAGTTTTATCCTCAGAGATTTAACGTAACATCACTAGCACGAAGTCGCCATCTTGCGACGAGCCACGTGCATCCCGGAGTACAGCTGGAATTCCGTACCTGCGACACCAACATCAAAAGACACCTGGTACAACCTTCCGAAACCAGTGTCATCTCTTCCTACCACGCCCCCGAAACAGGCGTTACCCACAGTTACATGGCATACGGGTGCACCAGTAGCCGGGCAACTCTCACTTAACACCATTTAGTTTGCTACCGCAAATATTGTGCCTGACGGCACTTATTCCAGCACAGCCCTCCACCTGGCTTCACCATCCTCAGTTTGAAAGGTTAGAGAGCTGCCAGCCCAGATATCAGGATCCCGAAAGTAATAAGGTAATAAAACTTGTCAAGGAGACCCCATTTCCCTAGTCTCTAGGGGGATACTGGGGCCTGTTCACTTTCATTGTCACCACGGCGTCAAATTACACATAAAAGCATTTCTGTACGAGAAAGTTTGCATTGTCACCAATGGGCAAGTCCTTATCACCCAACGGGTGCTTGACTGTCATGCTTGATTATGCACATGCAATAACTTTGAAATTTGCGAACACTCCAAAACACCTGCTGCCACTTTCACGACACGTCTGCCAATCGTAAACAAATTGTAAAAATTTGTAACAGACATGTGAAGAGTATTCCAATCAAATCATTTTGGTCTCAAAACTAACATTGCATTTTACATTAAGGGAGACTCTTATTAAACTTTAAATGCACTTTCATATTAAGGTATAGTACTGGCCGACAATATGGCAACTAAGTTTGCATAAACTATGTTCATTTAGTCTCTCTACACTGAGTTGATAGCACTTGTACCACATAGTGCGACTACTGTGCAGAGCATTACAAATGCAATAAAAAAGCCTGAAAATGTAAGCACGGATAGACGGTGCCTGATAGCACTTATGTGCCTTACTGTAGTATCACTGTTGAGAAAACCATAAAGTTAAGTTAATGGTTGACACGAGGTGCAACCTGTAAATGAAAACTAGGTACCTGTTTTTTCTCTCCACTTTATTCACTCTTTTTCATGTATAATAACTCACACAAACACTAAACAGTGTTTGTATNACCTGTTTTTTCTCTCCACTTTATTCACTCTTTTTCATGTATAATAACTCACACAAACACTAAACAGTGTTTGTATTACAACTTGCTCATCAAAAAAAGTACAAATTGTCAGTACAGTGATATGGCCTAAGATTCAGTGAACCATAAATGTATATTGCAAAATTTTACAATAAGAAAAACATATGTATAAACATAACAACAAATAAATGTCTAAATCTCTTTAATAAAAAATAATATTACAGGTCCTTCTTTACCCATTAATAAGTAAACTAAGGCAAATACAGTATTTAATAATTTTATATCCAAAAGGATAATTAATACAAAAAACCTATAAGGGTATTGTCGGAAAAAAATGAAAATACGGATAATCACTCTTTAACAAATCTGGAGCAGCGGTCAAGGCACCAACTTTACGTTTTTAGTCCCGGCCCGCACAATAATTCAAATTCACTAAAAAAAATTATGGGCAACGATTGTGACACAGTACAATCATGCCCTGGAAACACTAATGGTAACATCTCTATCGTGCACAACTTAGAATTCCTACTAGCTGCAGCTTCAGTGGAAAATAATTGGGAACTCTTTGGTTTCCAGATATTTCAGGCAGAGAGAAATATTCAATGCTTGCAAAAATCGTAACAAAACAATTTCCTATAGTTGACGAAACTACATTTTGATCATAAAACAACTTTAATTTTTCACGACCCATAAAACACGTTAACAAAACTGCATAAAACAGTCTATTTGGCACTACGAGTTTCGAAAATTACTCAACAAAATTTTTAAATGGGTACAACAAAGCAACTCAAACCAAAAATATCTGGAACATCTTTCAAGAGCTCTGCTGGGATTCTGGCCACGATAGACCTTCAATGGGGGAGGGGAAGACCTTTGAATTATTCCAATGTCCAATCAGCAAATACCAAATCTCAGAGTCCGGAAATAACAGGCCAGGGTCGTTAATGCAGCAGACAGTGATGGACAAGGGAGCCGTTCTGGCGATACCAACAACCCCTTAAAATATTGATATGACGACATCAAAAGTTGTTAATGTATGGGGCTACATCAAGAAATTCTGATTCTCTCATGCCAACTTCAAAGCATTGTAATAAATTAACGTGACATTTTTATGATTTCTTCAAAAATTTACCACCAAATTGTACTTCTAGGCCCACAAACTTACTTTCATGCTAATCTTTTACCAGAAATAAAAATATGGTAAAAGTTATGAAGACCAGACACACTACAAATTTCCTAGCCAACATTTTCGTTGAATGAATGCAAAATCTTCCCACGGCAGGCAATGCACATGACTAAAGGTGCTTCAACTGAATATGCTTGCTTTATGTTACCAATGATTTCTTCAAAATGGCTTTCTTTGCATCTATAACTATCCGTGGATTAACATTGGAAGCGACTAACAGAATATTTAGCACCCATGCGAAACGTGTCCCCAACGTGCGGTTAGTGTCGTGGCCCCCAAGCGCCCGCGGCAGGGGCGGACCGCGGAGGCTCGCTGCTGCCCCCGAAGGATGGGAACTCTGCCGTGCTAGCAGTGTCCGGGGCTCGCTGCTCCCACGGCCCGCCCTTCACCACGAAGCCAGGGCCTCCACCCCCCGAGCCCGGTGCCCCACCATCCTCCTCCCCGCGCCCAAAGCTGGGACGGTAGCTCTCTCGCATCTCTACCTCGGAGATGTCCTGCAACTGCACACCAACACATAGCGTCAAACACACATGCAAGTAAGAATGTCTACTTCAGCTGTTTCGAGCAAGACAAACATAGCTTACATATTCTTCCTCGAGGTTCAAGATGTGGTCTTTAGCATCCAGAACATTTTCTTCATTTCCAATGATGCTGACCTTGTTTGTATCAGGATCTGTGTTGCGAGGGAATCTTATATCCACGCTATACTGCTCCATGATCTTGCGAATGTTACGCCCACGTGTACCGATTAGCCGAGAGTGTACACGGGCATCGATAAACACTTCTTCCTTCAACATGTCATTCTGGGGACAACAGAATATTAAGTGAATCACATAAAATAATACATGAAGTAAAATTGAATAATTAAAAAAAAAATCAGAGGCAGGAAACTTAAATTTCTGAAGCTGATGTCATTCACTCGCAGCAAAAATTAAAGCCTTTTCCAATTTACTTTATAATTTGCTCTTTTCTTATATCATGATGGTCAAAACCAGTGATTACAGTAGTTTTCCAAGCGATAGCACCCCCAACTCACGTACGCGAGTTACGGCTTTTGTCTTGACTGAAGTGATGTGCTGATACCTCCCAGGCAGTGTTTAATTTCTAATTCACATATATACAAATTATATTTATTAACATCTGCCCCCTCCCCTCCCCGAATTGTTTTTCCCACTAAACATAGTCCAGACCTGGTACTGGCTTAAATTTGCAGCTAATAGTACAATAAAGTATTAAAATAAAAATTACATAATGGATAAAACGACAATTTTTTTTTTAAAAAGATAAATATTTTAAGAAAAATAACCTTATAAAAAACTAATGATTACAAAAGACAAGAGATTTGAAACTTTTTATAGCATTAAGATTTATAATTCTGTATATTAATAAAATAAAATAAAAATATAACACTTTACTAGAAAATACCTATTTAGCGAGAACTTACGGGTTGAATCAGTTTTTATTTCCTCATTATGCAATTCACTTATGTCACATTTTTCTGATGTGTGTAAAGAAATCTTTGGACATTGTTTGGTTCTGAAGTGAATTTGGATTCTAGTACTGTTACTGTCAACTGGCCTCTTGTCAACTGGCGGCCATGGTGACGTACAGATCTTTGGTGATAGTGTTTTTAAGGCAGTTATAGCTACGACTCCACCATCACGCGGCGTGAATATTGCTTGTACAAATTTTGGTAACAGACGTAGTATTTATACAGTATGAACACTAATAGTACTGTACAAATACACGTTTGATTTCATACTTTAGTACAGTTTAGTCAATTTGCCAATGTGTAATAGAAGGAATAGTTTTACATTTCCTATTACATCACAGTACATACTGTATTTTTCAATTTCATTTTGTGAAGAAAAAGTACAAACATACTCGTACNATTTCCTATTACATCACAGTACATACTGTATTTTTCAATTTCATTTTGTGAAGAAAAAGTACAAACATACTCGTACGTAGTCGTGTAGAGCCCATTTTAACTGTTAGTGGCAATATGTGAAATAAAGATAAGAATAAGTATGCAATTCAAATAATAACATACCAGTTCGTTGACTATCTTCAAAATATCTTCTTTGGCAGCAATAGCATTCTCCTCGTAGCCAGTGATCTTAATTGTGNATTTCCTATTACATCACAGTACATACTGTATTTTTCAATTTCATTTTGTGAAGAAAAAGTACAAACATACTCGTACATAGTCGTGTAGAGCCCATTTTAACTTTTAGTGGCAATATGTGAAATAAAGATAAGAATAAGTATGCAATTCAAATAATAACATACGAGTTCGTTGACTATCTTCAAAATATCTTCTTTGGCAGCAATAGCATTCTCCTCGTAGCCAGTGATCTTAATTGTGNGAGTTCGTTGACTATCTTCAAAATATCTTCTTTGGCAGCAATAGCATTCTCCTCGTAGCCAGTGATCTTAATTGTGTGATCATTGGCATCCTCTTTCTTGGGGAATGTTATTTGAACTCCATGATCCAAACGTATCTTGGAAATGACAGCACCTTTCCTACCAATGATCTTTGGGTGATACTCTGGATCTACATCAATCTGTGCAAGCATTATCATTGTATATTAGAAGAACATGGAAGTTATGAATGTATCTGCACACTATGACACACATGTAAAAGGGTGAGCCTTCAACGTAAATGTTAATAAAGTAGTAAAAGCAAATAGCAAAATTAACAAAGAAAGCTAGGGCAGTTATTTTGTACATTTGTAACAGCGTTTATCCACATAACTTAAGGAACTGAGATTTTACTTAGAGCCCTAGTTTTTCCTTAAATAAGCAAGAAGTGTTCATGGCACGAACAACTGGCGGAGGTCACGAGTGTTAGGAGTCAGTAAGGTTACGTGAACAGATATACATAGGCAGTAGAAATTATATGTTAAAGGACTCGCTCCACTCGACTCCAGGTCAGCGGTTCGCAGCCGAGACGCACAGTTCCCAGAGAGGCAGCGGCATCGTGTTAAAAATATTCCATATGGGTGGGCCAGCTAGTCGCAGCAGGATGTAAGCGGATTAGCAGATTTTGCGTGCCCCGCGTCCAGGAAACCNCATATGGGTGGGCCAGCTAGTCGCAGCAGGATGTAAGCGGATTAGCAGATTTTGCGTGCCCCGCGTCCAGGAAACCAGCGTAACTTGCCTTTCCAGTGGTACGAAACCTCACTGCGCCACTGAATATCAATTTCGCGAAAGCGTACAGGATGTCACGCACGCTGACCATTATGGATGCGGGAAGTGGCGAGTAGGTGAGAATTTTGACAGGGGCCAGCACACGTTATGATGAAAGAGGGAGACTATATAAGCTCTCAACCTGCCTGTTCCTGGGTCATGAGTTTTACTTCACGAGAGTCTTATCCAGATGGGGCAACTCGGGAGAAAGCATCAGCCCGTCAGCAAGATGGATCGCCCGCTCATCATGTTGTGTAAGTAAACTTTAAGTTTGTATAATGTCGCTGCGAATTACAAATTGAGGTCTTAATCTGGCTACGTAATTTGATTCATTGAGAGATGGCATGTTAGTAAATTTTGGTAGCATTTAGCACTGGAAATGGAGTACAGCAGTAGAGCATAATTGTTCAGAAAAATGGAAAAGGAGTCTCAGAAGCCAATGTGGCACGTAGGTAGTAAATGTTCAAAAGTATGCAAAAGAAGCTATCAGTTTGTTGTAATGGCGTAACAAGTAGACATAATATTATGTTTATAACAATGTAAAGTGTAACAAGGATGTAAGTATTGGGAAAAGTGTGCAAACTTGTAATAAGACTAACCGTGTATTAACGGAGGGAAAGGGTAAATAGTAACAGTGTTTTTGAATAAATGTGTATTTTTGAAACATGCATTTCCATTAATCGTAAAATGGATGGATCCCCTAATGCCCCACGTGTTGATAGATGTGAGTATTGCCGCAGGATAGTCAGTGGGCAGTCCTGAGATCTGCAATGACTTTAGAGGAAATCCAGACTTGTTAGCCATTAAAATAGTTTTTAAGCAAAGGTTTTACTGTNTGAGATCTGCAATGACTTTAGAGGAAATCCAGACTTGTTAGCCATTAAAATAGTTTTTAAGCAAAGGTTTTACTGTAATATTTGTCGTAGAATCCTGTGTAGAGGCAGATGTGGTTCTCAAAGAGAAAAGTGAGATAACTAAACTTGAGTTATTGGAATTGGTTAAATATCTTGACTTAGTCTGAAAATCCTGTTCATTTAATTTCCTTGTTGTACTCATTGAAACTAGCCGTGCCGGCGCGCACCACGGGTTTGCGCTCATCCGAAGAGAAGCCCTACGTTAGACTTTACACTCTGTACCATTTTCCATCTGAACATCCTGGGTGCAGATCGGGGTGGCAGTCCCCCTATACCCGGACTGTCTGGTTGCAGCAATCTACTCGTGTGTTCGAGCCGCACGTTAATCGGACCCCTTAACATCATCTCGGGAATGACTGAGCGTAGATGACCGCCCAGCCACGTGACACACATGGGTACAGTTAGATCAAGAACCATGGTTAACTTGGGATCACAGGACATGGTTCACTTGAGTTATGCTTACTGTAATGCTATGGCAGATCTGAATGATTGAAGCATTTGTGCAAATGCTACACTTTTTAACAATACATGCACTTAATGGATGGTACTTCCTTCCTCACGGCACGCAACTGGACAAGTGTTCCAATAGCTGAGTCTCAATGATGCATGAAGGATTTCCAAGCAGAACATTACTGCCACCTTTAGTGCTGGAACACCAGATTATATTTTCCCCTTACATAGTTGCTGTATTAAACACCACCAATCTCATTCCTAGTGACCACATATCAAATGTCATAAACCTGAGAGGATAATACCAATTGTGATGGGAGAATGGTACAGATCCACTCCTGACTGCTGTAACCCATATATAATAGAGTTGATATGAGACACATGAAGGCACTTAAATTTAGCACTTATGAGAGTGAAAGCAAAGGAGGGGAAACGTATTTACCATAACAAAACCAACCAATTGTACCATCCATCAAACAAAACAGATAAGGTTCACCTGTGACATGCAAGCCACACAACCACATCTGGTGGACAAAACTGGGCACAGAAGAATATCTCAGCCATTCAGAAGACATAAGAGATGCCCAAGAAACAATTTCACACAAACAACTATCCAGGTGGGAGAAGGATAGTGGAAATTGGATAGGAAGGTAGGGCTTAATATCTCCTCAACAGCAATATAGAGNCTATCCAGGTGGGAGAAGGATAGTGGAAATTGGATAGGAAGGTAGGGCTTAATATCTCCTCAACAGCAATATAGAGTCCAAGCAAGTTGCTCACAGAAGTAGGAACAGAGAAGGGACCAGCCATGGCATATACTAAGGAACCAACTAAGGATTCATGTGGAATGATTTCGGGAAACCATGGAAAACTGAAATAAAGATATCCTGACTAAGTTTCCAACACAGGTTCTCCTGAATGTGAGACCAAAGGTTTACCGCCGTGCCACCTTGCTCAGTGAGTGAGAGTANCTATCCAGGTGGGAGAAGGATAGTGGAAATTGGATAGGAAGGTAGGGCTTAATATCTCCTCAACAGCAATATAGAGACCAAGCAAGTTGCTCACAGAAGTAGGAACAGAGAAGGGACCAGCCATGACATATACTAAGGAACCAACTAAGGATTCATGTGGAATGATTTCGGGAAACCATGGAAAACTGAAATAAAGATGTCCTGACTAGGTTTCCAACACAGGTTCTCCTGAATGTGAGACCAAAGGTTTACCGCCGTGCCACCTTGCTCAGTGAGTGAGAGTAGAAAAATATGAGGGGGAAAGAAGTGAGGAGAGGTTATAGGGATGGGGGAAGAGATGAGGAGAGGATAGGAGTAGGGAAGAGTAGAGGAGAGGAAATGAGTGATGAAGAGATGAGGAGAAATTAGGAGTGGGTTAAAGACGAGGAAAGATTAGCAGTGGGTTAGAGATGAGGAGAGGACTGGAGTGGGTAGAGGGAAGGGGAGGATAGGAGGGGAAAAGTTGATGAAATGACATGGAGGAAAGGTAAGGAGAGGATTTGGGAAGATGAGGGGAGAATAGGGGAAAGATGAGGACAATATATTGGTGAAAGGGGGAGAATCACATCAGTCCCCTTTGCTTATAATTTATGCACATGCAGATGGCTACCCACAGATATGTGGAAAAAAATTTTACTCCTAGACAGAAATACAGGGAAAACCGTAACTTATTAAAAGTCACTCCTATGGCAGGAATCAACTTCTCCACACCATGACTTTTATTTTTGTTAAATTGCAAAAAAATAAAAAAACTTTTTTATTTTTGCAAGTAGTTTGTATTTTAAAACTTTTCTGCACTGCATAACTTTCAGTGAGCATGACATCCACTTTCAGTCAATTTTTGCAGGAAATCTGTTGTATGAAATACAAATACATTTAATACTCATTTTGAAGCAAANTTTATGCACATGCAGATGGCTACCCACAGATATGTGGAAAAAAATTTTACTCCTAGACAGAAATACAGGGAAAACCATAACTTATTAAAAGTCACTCCTATGGCAGGAATCAACTTCTCCACACCATGACTTTTATTTTTGTTGAATTGCAAAAAAATAAAAAAACTTTTTTAATTTTGCAAGTAGTTTGTATTTTAAAACTTTTCTGCACTGCATAACTTTCAGTGAGCATGACGTCCACTTTCAGTCAATTTTTGCAGGAAATCTGTTGTATGAAATACAAATACATTTAATACTCATTTTGAAGCAAANATCCACTTTCAGTCAATTTTTGCAGGAAATCTGTTGTATGAAATACAAATACATTTAATACTCATTTTGAAGCAAAGTTTTTAAGAATCACTGCTCAACAACAAATACCAAGTGAGCAAGCTGGATTAGATGTTTACTTATATGCAATGTATAAAGACTGTGTGAATTTCCCTCAGCATTACTGGACACTTGGAAACAACGGACAGATCAACTCAAATTAGGTTGTTAAACAGAGGCTTTACTGTGTGTTCTTGAAAAAATTCTTATTGTGAATGGTGCGATGGCGATAGAATTAATGTATGTTAACTATGACTATATAAAAATGAAATAACTCTACCTGTACTAAACACACTTCATCATATACATCAGGCAACACAACTCAATCAACAGGATTCTTATTCTGCATTATAGAATGTACAATGTATTGGTGTGAGAGCATGTCAGAGTCATACAAACCTCGAGCTCGAAGGACCTGAGTGCACGGTCCTCACGGTCAGCCTCCAGCTCCTTGCAGCGCTCCTCCACAGCTTCCTTTGCTCTTTCCACACAGGCCGGGGTGCCAGAGATCTGCAATGCAGCACAAATTATAGCCCTTGCATGACGATGTGCACACGACCCACCTGCCCGCTCAAAATACAAGTGTAGTTCTAGCACAGCAAGTTGGCTGAAATCACATGTGGACTGAACTACAAAGAGTGCTAAAATGATTTATTTTCCTATTTTGAAATGCTTTGAGATCTATGGAAACGTTTTAGTAATGAAATTTATTCTCATAAACTCATACTTCTTAACAAACTGTTAATGCCTACAATAAGTCTGCAATAGGAGTAGCAGACATTTGGCTCTGAAACAATTAAGCAAGACAGCAACTACTTACATTATTGGTTATGCTGCACAGCCTACAGTGACTAACATAAGGTCTAACAAGAGTTAATTACTAGGACAGAATCATGACTTTGCACTTAAACATGCTAAAAAATATGGTTGCCAAATTCAAACCAACTCGAGCCATATGCACTAACCTTGATGATGTCCAACTTCTGCTCTGCAGGCGACAGGACAATATGCACATCGTACCTGTCCATCAGTTCGCGCACATCTCGACCTTTCTGTCCAATGATGGAACGATGAAAGTCAAACGGAACGTTAACCTGAAATAAAGTCGCACACGATCACACTATGCATTACGAAAATCGTAAAGTAATAATATGAAACTGGCGGGGAGACAAGGATGATGTTGACTTTTTCAAAAAACGAGAGTNTACGAAAATCGTAAAGTAATAATATGAAACTGGCGGGGAGACAAGGATGATGTTGACTTTTTCAAAAAACGAGAGTAAAAGACACACAGTAAAAGAAAGTACTTATGCAACATCAATGCATAAAAAATAATAGGAATGGGTTCGCTCTGGTTCTCGTTTTCACTGGTTCTTAGCCTTGACAATCACAAGTAAAAACTGAAATGATAATTTTGGATCCTTGATTTTTTTTGGACCGACTTCGATCCTGCTGAATTCTTACTATATACAAAAATTATTCATACATAAAATGTATTCCAAAGAAAAAAATCTCGCACATTACAAAACACAATTTTGCTGTTGAAAAACAAACAAGTTCACCAGACACGAAGTAAAAGAAACTGCCATAGAGGTCGCAGAATCCTGGTGCTTGAATTAAGCACAAGATTTTCTGCACCGTCGACACAAAATGGTGCCCATATGAACTNTACGAAAATCGTAAAGTAATAATATGAAACTGGCGGGGAGACAAGGATGATGTTGACTTTTTCAAAAAACGAGAGTGAAAACAGTAAAAGAAAGTACTTATGCAACATCAATGCATAAAAAATAATAGGAATGGGTTCGCTCTGGTTCTCGTTTTCACTGGTTCTTAGCCTTGACAATCACAAGTAAAAACTGAAATTATAATTTTGGATCCTTGATTTTTTTTGGACCGACTTCGATCCTGCTGAATTCTTACTATATACAAAAATTATTCATACATAAAATGTATTCCAAAGAAAAAAATCTCGCACATTACAAAACACAATTTTGCTGTTGAAAAACAAACAAGTTCACCAGACACGAAGTAAAAGAAACTGCCATAGATGTCGCAGAATCCTGGTGCTTGAATTAAGCACAAGATTTTCTGCACCGTCGACACAAAATGGTGCCCATATGAACTACTGATATGCCATCAGTGGAAACAACGGTCATGACAATTTGGAAATGCATCTATGGCATAAACAAAACACTATGTGATTTGAGGTTATGGCTTCTTATTACTGCAAATTTTCATGGGGCGTCGGTACCGAAAATGTACATTGTAAATCTTTATTGTAGATGAGAAGTTACTTTTATTTTCAAAGATGAAAAGCAAATAATAATGGCTTCTGAATTAAGTTAGTATTTTGCTAGAGACACACACTCTACAAAATTTTGACGGTGTAAAAATAGTGCATTAAAAAAAAACTCTACAAATATTTATTTATTGAAAATGGAACATACAATACATTTTAAAAAAAACTTTTGATCTGAAACGAGTACAATAGATTGTGCAGATAGTGTATATTGTGATATACAAGACTTGGCAACATTTTCAATACCATGGGCAATTTAAATTTCCCACCTACATGACAACATGGATTGGCAGCAGCCGTTTCAAGAGTTGGTGCGACTGCTTCTACAGGAAGCGACCATCACCAGCTAATTATGCAACAAACATGGACAAGTTTTGCGCCACTCCAAGTTGTTTTATCATTTAGTGATGAATGTCACATCAGTTTTAGGTACAGTTCTCTTGTGAAGCATGCAGCACAAACATTTTTTTGTTTCGTTACAACTTTCAGCAATTAAATTTCTTACCAAAAACGAAAGTCGTAATTTTTCATTTTCGTTTCAGTATATAAAATGTTTCCGCAAGCCTAATTTCTGCTGAATTGACAAACATAAAATGTTGTAGGTAGTTCTGAGTTATCCTTCAGTAAATCTTGTCTTTGTGAACAATTAAAGTTTTCCCCATTTGCACCATCAGTACAGGGCATCTAGGGCCGCCTTCCGTTACTCACCAATTTCACTGGCCAGTAATTTCGGTAACATCAGCTATTGTTCCGATGCTACTGATGATCACTGGCACTTGTTTCCCCGTGCTGCTGGGCAGCACCCTGTGCGAGGCTATATTGAATACTGAATGCACCGAGTTTACCGTCTATAGTTTATGCAGTGTCTGTGAAACATGATTTTGGCAGGCGATTCAAGTTGTCTTAGGTTATCCGAGAGATTTAAAATGTGCAAATAGCAGGATCAAATACAAAATAGTCCATACTGAAATTCTGAACAAAAGCAGTACAAAAATAAACTCAAAACTGAGTTATATGTTGTTAGAAAAATTGCCTTTTTGTAGTCAAACAATTATGAATAATTGTTTTTATATGCCTAAGAATTCTTATAACTCAAAAGCAAAATAAGATAATTTTTAATTTCATAATTTAATTCCTTTTAATAATTTTAATGAATACTATTGGAGAGCCGAAACAATAAAGTTACTGATTATCAAAATATTCACTATTTACTGCTGGATGTTCCCTTACTGCTGACTAACACTGATGAACCATCAGTGATTTCAGTGCTGATCAGCAGTAACAGAAGGTGGCCTAGGAAACAAAGGCATTAGTGAAAAACATGCTCAACTTACACGGTTTATGGGAAAAGAAGGATTGTATTTACAGCCACACCCATCAACCAAAAGTGTTGGGGAAGGGATAAGAGGAAGGTGAAGGACCATGAAAAGATAATGCAAATTTTCTGTCTCTAAATTTTTTGTAACTTTGCTTTATTCTCTTAACTTAATTGACTATTTTGAGTTTAACAACTTTGAAATATGTTATTTTTTACAGCATAATGCACCCACCCACACAGCAAACCAGATGATGATGTCTGGATGGAGAGAAGTCTGCATGCATTGCTTGCAGGAATGCATCAGTTTATTTTTGTACCCTTGATAGTTGCTTAGTTTTGACTTAGGATTTTATTGAGTATGTATTTCAGTTATAAAATCATTTCCCACAGGTTATTGAGATTATAAAATACTATAGATATGTAAAGTTGGTACATAAGTTTTGTATATTATTTAAAGACAAATGAAAACGTGAAGTTTCCCTTCTATAATGAACATAGAAAGTGTTCCCTTCAAATTCAGTATAACAAGGTTGTACTGTGTTTACAAGATATTCATAACATTTTCATGTCAAAAATTAATTTTGTGACTGGCATTAAATTTTAATCTTACTGTTAATAAACAACATTTTTATACCAACCCAAGTGTGTAGCAAAGAACCCAAGTAGAAATCATCAATTATGGTATCCTACATTTTGATTTTTGAAAGAATTTGGTTTAACAGTACATATTTGCAAGTAACATTAATCCTGTTTATTGCAGAACCAATGCAGAGGTATATAAAAACAACCCACCTTTTTTGTTCACGGTCAACAGCAACGAAACATGTAAACAACCTTGCACATGCTTACAGTTTTCTGTGTTCACAAATAAAATGTTTTTATAAATATAGACATCGGCAGCACATCAGTGAATTGGCACATTAGAATAATTTTGTGAATCAGCAGAGCTCTACCAAAATATTACTTAGTTACATTTATTTTGGTTGCTGTGCTGGGATTCTGTTTGCCACTAATATAAAAACTCCAAAAAGGGTAAAATCTAGTAATAGACACCACTCACTAGCACATAACTGTCCACCCCTGTTTCCCCACCCCAGACAGACAGCCTTTTGTGAGGCCGCTTAACAATAAAACTGCTGAAAGGAGAAATAAAGACTATATTTCATTGACACAGCTATGAACAAACAGATTAATTACAAATCCATATCCTGGTGCAGATTTTTTTCTTCCACATGTGAAAGTTATTAGGACAACAGGCAGACGAGGCAAACACATGCAGTAGATGTTTGCGAGCACTCGAAAATTGAGCTCGAGCCGAATACCTGCTTGCGACTCAAGCTCAGCTCAAAATATTTTTCAGGTTCGAACTAATAGAGCTTCTTTATCACTGTCAGGTTATTCAATCGACAACTGATGAGGCTGTTTATTACTGTTAATGAAAGAAAAGAACACAACTCATTGTTTATTAATGAAAAGTAAATATTAGAATAATAAGTGTTCCAGTAAAATGATTCCTCACAAATTGAGATATGAATACTGGTTAACAGCAAAATCAGTTTAAAACTGGGCCGCAAATCTGCCCAAGATGCTACAACTGACTAGATATTTAGTTAAATGTTTGTAAGAAAATATGATATTCATTCACAAAACTATATTTTAAAAGGTAGCAGTGTTACAGTTAAAATCATTCCTCAGAATTGCATATATTAATACAAATTCCTGTCAAAACTAGCATAAAAACAGGGTTGCAAATCAGCCTAAGTACAGTACTGGAGAGATTTAGTTTACAGTTTGCTAGCAATAAGATGTTATTCATTCACAAAATAATAATATAAAATTTAGTCATATTCCAATTAAAATTATTCCTCAGAACTGCAAACAGACAAATTACCATCAAAACCCCGATATTAGAGTCATTGTAAAACATAATTAGCGTGGCCACACACATCATTCTGCCACAATTGTTATGCCAATGAAAAAAAATGTTTGTAAACAAATGCTATGAATCAAATGCACATATTTTTCTCACCTTTTAACTTTTGTTTTATTTCATTGCAGGAACCGAAAGAGTGATGTAAGATGACTCATGTAGGTTACGATAGCTGGGGCTGCATTTTGTTAAAGAGGAGAAAACTGAGTCGGTGTAAGATGTCTGTGGTAGANGGGGGGGGGGGGGTGGAAGTCACTAACTTCTTTCATGGGACATGCAGCATTGCTTTTCAGCTCTTCTTACAAGACAATTATCACTTTCAAATTGCATATTGTTTTGATAGAGCAATGGAAAATTTAACTTTTACGGAAATAGAATTTGAACCATAAAAACTTAGGAAAGCTTAACTTTACTAAAAGAATAAAATGTGATAGCAAATATATCGCTTTTCGTATGGATTGGTAGGTAAATTTTACTAGCTAGGTTAACCTAACACTTATATTTTATATAAAATAAAATGTCCTCCATACACTACAAAACAGAGTAGAAAGGGCCGGTTTTTAAACCATATATATTTCAAACATTATAAACCCATAAATGTTTTGAAATACATATTAATAAAACATACAATCCTATTACTGTAGATCCTTAACATGTGTTGTATGAAAATTTGTGGACAATTACTTCTTTAAAATCACATCTGAATTGCAGTATCATTCACCTCTCCCAAAACCAACCGCCTCAAACTTGGGAACGTAAATATATTTGCTGAGCTTCATGCGCCACGAGCACTGTCGCACCTGGGAGGCCGGCAATCCGCATGATGCCACGTTCCAGTCTGAGTGGGTGGAGCCAACCCCTTGCTTGCCTTGCCCTGGCCAGCAGGCACTGAACGCACACATTCGCCATACATCAGAGGTGGTTTCCCCCTCCATGCGGCCTGCTCCAGCCACACCTCGCTCGCCACGTCTCTCTAGGGTATTTATTCCTATGCACGCCCTCCAGACAGGGTAGTTCTGACCGGAGCATCTTTTGCAACTGTCGCTATCTCGCCACCCTTGCCTTCAGCAGTAGCACTTAGACTTAGCGTATAACGTTACTATTGTCAGAACTTGTGTTCCTCAACACAATAGGAAGAAGTTCTTGTTGCTGAACCATATCCTTGCTTTGAGTGTTGGCCACGTGCCTCGTCCGCGCCAGGCGTAGGTGTACCGGGGTGTCTCGCCTTGAACTTCAATCAATAACTCGGCCGCCCTGCGGCAAAGAGCTTGGCAAATTTGATCCCCGTCCATCAAACTTTAGCGGGCACAGGTCGGAGATACATATCCTGTAAATTCCTGGTGACGCAATAAAACGTATATCTACCAGTTAACCTCTTTTTGGTCCTATCATTCTCTTTCGCTTTCACCTCTCTTACCCACTTTGCCTTCTGTGGACATATCTACTTCTCGGTACACTCATAATCGCCACAATGGTGTTTCAAACCAAAGATGCCACTAAAGGGCGCTCACACCTCTTGTCAATGTTTGGTGTCTAGTTGCCAGCTGGTAACGCCGCTCTTCTAGCGCCACTGGGCAAGGGGAGAAAACCTTTCTCTGAGACTCCTGAGGCTTGAGAAGAACAAACACAGTAATTTTAAACCACCTTTAAGGTTGTGCTTGCGCCTCCAGGACACCCACTGAATCCACTAAATCATAATTCTCTATTCTTCTTTTGTTTTTATCCTCTGAACTTGTAATGACGCAATATTCTTAATTTTTCAGGACACAGGTGTAAAATTCTTTTGTGTGTATTTAGCTTTGGAAAGTTTCGTAATATTTTATCAGGTTTAACGTTAAAGCCGCGGTGGTTCGTTTCCCGTGATAGTTTGTTTATCAAGCAGACGTGTGCTTTTGAAGGTTATCGAACGGACATCTGCTGTTTACGTTGTAACAGGAGTCCATTTACCGTATAGTTTCGAAAGTTGTTGTTTTGGTTATACTTCAGCATTATACAGAAACTTTCCGGCTGCGACGTGACGTTCGGCTCTCTGGAAGTGGACGGTGTCAACAGTTTTAGTTTCCTGTGACGCAGTTTCGAGTACAATAACATGTTGTGAGCGCGGGACACAGCGTAGTAGGGGGGATAGGCCTGCCTAATATATACTGGTGGTGCCTATCGCAAAAGAGAGAAAGTAAGAAACCGTCGAAGAAGACGCATCGGGCGTGAAGAATTTCACCCACACCGGCAAGCACCAGTGACCGTAAGATCTTTCGTTCACATTTATTTTTCAGTTTAACGTCACTTAAATTCTATCAACTTATTTCCGCCGGTGTGGGGGGTCGTTAGGGTGCCAGGAGGGAACGAACATCCCTCCTGCCTTCGTAACTTAGTCTTGCGATGCAAGTTTGAGACATTAATAAACTGTAAACGACTGTGGCGCTGGTTTCTGCACTGGTATAACTAATTGTGAAAGTTCGTACTCTGCAAACTGGAAAGTCGTCTGTGCACTGTGAAACTTCAATGATAAATAAAGTATAAAGCAAACTAATCTGGAACTTCTTTCTTAAGTAACTAGAGTCCAATTTACTGAGTCTCATATTCTACCTTCTGATCTAGTCGAGGGCAAGCCGTGGCAACGTAAACATCGGCAGTGTAATAAGTCTGCAACGTTACAAGATGGCGATCCAACTGTGAGGCGGTAATATAATAAACATTGGCTAGGTAACAAAGTGCCAACATTACAAACTTAACGTAACATCACTGAAAGTGCATAGCTGTGTACTCGCAGCTATTCCGAAATGCCCACTCACCAGGAGGGCCATATAGAGAAATAGCATAACTCTCAGTGCCCAGCTACGCACTCTGAGCCAGGGCCAGACGCCCCCAGGGTGCAACAGTATCAGCCCAGGTGAACCCATAATAATTCTCGTTAAGGAGACTCCATTAGCCCTAGTCTCTAAAGGGATACTGGGCCAGTACATCTTCATTTTTTCATGTTAAGTGTACTAAGCATAAAGTTATTTCTTGGCGCCCAACATGGGGCCTCACGAAGCTCTGGTGGAGCTAGTGAAACCAGGGAACACCCGTAGAAGAGTCTCACTGCCGAGAAGAGCAACCACAGCTCCATTTATACCCAGAACACTTCAGAGTGTGACAAAAAACTCTGTGGCACAAAAAAAAAAAAACCCACAGGGGGTACCTTACTGAATGAAGAAAACCTCGACACTATACAGTGTCCAATGCCTAGTTGTACTGAAGGGAAATCTATACCAGTTGGCAACTTAAGACCGGCAGCAGTTGGCAACCTAAGACCCTTCAGGCTTCAGTCAGGGTACAGGCTGGTTTATGTTTTTCCTACACCTTGTCCTCTCTCTCTTTCCGGTTCGTCACCTGTCCTAGTAAGACTCTTCTAGGGTAAGCCACGAGCAGACACCTTGCTCCTTTTCTCTCCTATTGATAGCTGTCTCAAAGTGCAGCTTATGAAGCTTGCCTTCCTGGGCCTCATTAGAGCAGTTGCCTCTTGAACTACTGACCTTCCAGTAACTCCCTGGGTCAGATTGCAACATTCCACGCACCAGGTTTCTTGCTTGGAAACAGCAGCACAACTCCCAACAGGAATCCCACTCTTCGTGACACCTGGGTCAGATTGCGACGCTCTGCGCGCCAAGGAGCCATTGGAGTGGACGCCCTTTGCCATCTACCATAACCTCCAGCTTGGAACTTTGGTCAGACCGTGACGTTCTGTGCACCAAGTCTCTGGGTAGAAGACCAGTAGTACAAGTCTGCCATCTCACCTGACATCCTCATTCCATCAGGCTCTGTATACCCCTTACTGGCTACTCACTATCAACCTAATTGGTCCCCCCCCCCACCTTAGCCTATTGTAGGGCTGGGCGGATCAAAGCTGCCAAGCTAGGGTTAGCTCAGGTTGGTGTACAAAGGGAAAGCGACCCAGTTGACAACCAGGTATACTTCTGGGAAAAAGAGGAGGCTGCACGTCAAAGAGGGTCAAAAACCAGCTCGGCAAGCTCCACTTCTAACCTCCTCTGGCACATACCACGCATAGTATCTCCGCTGCCACCTACGCCACCAAAAAAGAAAATACATCTACCTTCGCCTGGCCAGCCAACAGTACCACGGTAGTCAGAGCAATTAACGTCACGCCCGCTTACATTCAATTCCAGGGCACCCACTCACCAAACGCTCGCCTGTACGTCACCCAAAAGTCAACGCACAATTATTGACGTGGCCAAAGCCAACAACTCAAGACACCAGGGAAAACTCCATTCATTCAAGCTACGACCATGGCTTCACCTTCGTCCGGAAGGGGGAGGGGGGGTGGAAGTACCTCGGCCTTACCCTGCAACAGCAAATCCCACTAAGGGTAAGTGACGAGGTTACAAGGAAGGAAGACAGCACGTCGCTCATGGTGCCTTCCAGAACCCCACCACCAGCTGTGCCTATAGGCCATGCCGCCTGTAGCCCAGCTGAATCCAGACGCAGAGGTGTTCAGTCTGGCCATCTCCACCCAACAGACGGCAGCCGCAGTGAACAATGTGCCGATGTACGTGCCACCACAGTGTCCCCAAATACCTTGGCATAGTTGCCGAGGCGACCCAAAGCAGCAGAGGGGGAGGCACAAGGGGATGTCTTAGCGCCTCTCCCACTCCTTTAGATGGCCTCAAGGACTCAATGCTTAGGGGTAGGCTGCTCCTACCGCCCGCTTTGAGAACAGATTCTGTTCGCAGGGGCTAGTTTGCCTCTATCGCCCGCTAAGAGAAATCCCCATGTGCATAGAAGACACACTACCTCAATGCAGTGCATTGGTTAGCCCTTACTTTAGTTTATTATTATAAGTGCGTAATGTAAACTAGCTTAGTTATTTTTTCGCCAGTATAGTGTTAACCCCAACCCAAAAGCAAACCAATTTTCTTAAATACTGAAAGTGCGTCGCTACAAAGAAAATATGGAGTGTAGAAAAAAAAAAGAGTGTATAAAGTGGAACCCTCTTATAAGGTTCTGCAGAGGTCCACAACAGTGTGACACTATAAGCACGAAAACCCTCCCTCCTCAATGTCAAGCTGGTAGATTATCTAAGCAGGGTGGAGCTTGGAATAAAAACTACAAACTTTGTTTGAAAAACAATGTAAGTTGAGCATCTTGTGAATTGAAGTTATGTGAAATGGTTTGGTGACAAAAGAAATGAATTACTGAATCAGAAACAGTTTGCATTATCCGCAGGAAAATTAAAACATTATTTCCGGGAATGTTTTGTTATTGTTTATAGGGAGTAACATTCGGGACAAGAAAAATCCTGCATTATAGATGAGAAAACTCTTTAAACGGGAACCTTATAAGCGGGTTCTACTGTACACGTATCAATGTAACCTGTTACATCTGCCCACGTGTGTGTGTGTGTGTGATCTTTTGTATTAAACCCACTGTTCAGTAGCGTGCATTTCCAGTTAATTTGTGTTCTGTAAAATTTGGGCTTAACAGAAAAGCTTAAAAATCAAGTTCGCATAAATGTTTTTAAGATCAAGAGTTTTCCAAGGCCAATCATAATTAACAAGTGAAGTAATACACTCCCGCAGCGGGGTTGAACTTGCACTTACCTGCATTGTGTCTCTGGATATTCTCTATATTTCTCGGTCTAAATGTGTTGTTTGCTTTACCAGCCTTAGAAGGTCAGCCTTACTGACAAAACCCTTGGCATTTAAATAATGTATTTTTGCCTGCTTACCTGTCTCTTTTGCCAAGTGCATTTGTAAATAATAATTTAGTGTTTACTTGGAACAATTTCCAGCCATAAGCCACATATAGCACAGCAAATCACCACCTCACGGCCTCCAATCTTACCAGCTGTGCTGAGACTCGATCTGGGCACTCCTAGCCCGGCACCCCAATGCCCTACCGGAACACCTGTAGGGAATTTTGGGCCCATAGCCCAAACTAAAACCCGCTCTGCCACCAGTTGTCCGCAGAATCAGAAATACNGGGTTGAACTTGCACTTACCTGCATTGTGTCTCTGGATATTCTCTATATTTCTCGGTCTAAATGTGTTGTTTGCTTGCTTTACCAGCCTTAGAAGGTCAGCCTTACTGACAAAACCCTTGGCATTTAAATAATGTATTTTTGCCTGCTTACCTGTCTCTTTTGCCAAGTGCATTTGTAAATAATAATTTAGTGTTTACTTGGAACAATTTCACATATAGCACAGCAAATCACCACCTCACGGCCTCCAATCTTACCAGCTGTGCTGAGACTCGATCTGGGCACTCCTAGCCCGGCACCCCAATGCCCTACCGGAACCCCTGTAGGGAATTTTGGGCCCATAGCCCAAACTAAAACCCGCTCTGCCACCAGTTGTCCGCAGAATCAGAAATACNACCTGTAGGGAATTTTGGGCCCATAGCCCAAACTAAAACCCGCTCTGCCACCAGTTGTCCGCAGAATCAGAAATACCGGCCCACCAAGCACCATTTACCATGTCAACCTGAAGGTGGTAACATGCAGACCTTCACTTTCATCTTAGTGGAATGTGAATAAAAAGGGCACCAACTTGGCCCAGGATGTCAGAGAACTCACCTCTACTGTAACAGGGACGAGATCAAGCAAGGCCTGCTTGGCAGCGTCACACTTCTCGTTCTTGCCTGTGATGCGGATCACATCGCACATCCTGACTGGCTCTGCGTCCTCCAGCTCCCCATTCACCAGTGGCATTTCCTCTGCTCCATGGTACTCCTCTGCAACACCCCAGCCTCTCATCAGGTCAGAAAACACGACGGTCACTTATTAATTCCCAATAACACAGACTTAATAGGTTGGGAATTTCATTTGTTTGCTTCTTAAAAAATAAGAACTTANACTTATTAATTCCCAATAACACAGACTTAATAGGTTGGGAATTTCATTTGTTTGCTTCTTAAAAAATAAGAACTTAGTTTTGACAAAGCCATAACAAAATTAAAAAAACAATAGATGAGCATTTAAAAAAAAAACCCCATATTTCTGAAAACTAGGGACACCAGAAAGTAGTCAATAATTCACGCGAAAGTGGTGTTAAGCTTCATCACATAATGCACANACTGAAAACTAGGGACACCAGAAAGTAGTCAATAATTCACGCGAAAGTGGTGTTAAGCTTCATCACATAATGCACAAAGTGGTGCCAAAAAGCAATGTAAACATTTAAAGATAGTTAAAATATTTTAATTTTGTTAATTACCGCAAGACGTATTCACAGCAAGTATTACGTACAGAAAAATCTTTTATTCACAGCACTTCCTTTGAATAGTATTATGAGGGCATTATATTTCAATGTTCTCCACTTTTAAATTTGTGCACATCTGACAAAATGTGGCCAAAAGAAGAAAATGCTCTTTCACATCTGCAACAGCAACAGCCATTTTCTTACCTCCCTGCTAATATAAGGCATCTAAGGTTGGCTATCTCGGTAGTTAAATCTATGCCTGGTGCCACTTGAACACATTCACTGGTGGTGCCAAGTGTGATTCTTCCTACTGCGCAGGAGTCCAGGATGCTTTCGTAAGTGGCTCAAGAGGCAGGGGACATGAGTCGTGCAAGAGCAGNACTTATTAATTCCCAATAACACAGACTTAATAGGTTGGGAATTTCATTTGTTTGCTTCTTAAAAAATAAGAACTTAAAGTTGAGTATCTCAAATTCTACATAACATTTCTCTATGTTAACACATTGTACAGGCATATGTTTTGACAAAGCCATAACAAAATAAAAAAAACAATAGATGAGCATTTAAAAAAAAAGCACAATATTACTGAAAACTAGGGACACCAGAAAGTAGTCAATAATTCACGCGAAAGTGGTGTTAAGCTTCATCACATAATGCACAAAGTGGTGCCAAAAAGCAATGTAAACATTTAAAGATAGTTAAAATATTTTAATTTTGTTAATTACCGCAAGACGTATTCACAGCAAGTATTACGTACAGAAAAATCTTTTATTCACAGCACTTCCTTTGAATAGTATTATGAGGGCATTATATTTCAATGTTCTCCACTTTTAAATTTGTGCACATCTGACAAAATGTGGCCAAAAGAAGAAAATGCTCTTTCACATCTGCAACAGCAACAGCCATTTTCTTACCTCCCTGCTAATATAAGGCATCTAAGGTTGGCTATCTCGGTAGTTAAATCTATGCCTGGTGCCACTTGAACACATTCACTGGTGGTGCCAAGTGTGATTCTTCCTACTGCGCAGGAGTCCAGGATGCTTTCGTAAGTGGCTCAAGAGGCAGGGGACATGAGTCGTGCAAGAGCAGGTGGGATAAGTACCTTCCATGTGTGGTAACCTGAGGATGAAACTCTCATCCACTGCCCTTCCAACCTGCTCATCCTGTGGTTCTAAATGTTCAGGAGAGAGGTTCACAAGCCTGGGTAGTTATGTCACTCCTGAGCCCTGATCCACATCTGAGAACAGTAGTGAGGATATATCTCGGTGGGCCCCTGCGCACAGCAACTGAGTAGCTTGGCTACTTATATTTAACACAGGCCAGGCCCAGGATTTTGATCCACGATACAAGCTGTGTGACAAGCTAGTCGTGTGCTCATGAATTGTTTCCTATCCCCTGGTNCCCAGGATTTTGATCCACGATACAAGCTGTGTGACAAGCTAGTCGTGTGCTCATGAATTGTTTCCTATCCCCTGGTCTGTAGAGTGTAATTGGAAGAGTGCAGCAAAGTGTGTGACAAATGCGCAGAGGTAAGTAAAGGAGGTTTTTGTGGTGGTAGGAAATGAAGACACGTAAAATTACAAGTCCCGGCTATAATCACATGTTTATTATACAAAGCACACTAAACCCCACAACTTTGTTCACATAGGTGTCTGAAGGGCACTACCCAAAGGCCAGTTTTACCAATAAATTATTTTCTGAGAGCTTAAATTTCTGTTTGGGACAAAGGAATCCAGGTGCTATGTAAGGCAGTCACAGCAAGTGACCATAGACATGTTTTGCTTCACAAGCAGTATGGATTGGCTGCTGGAAGTCAAGGTCCAACAAACCACACAGCCAATCTTATTTGTCTAGCAAGTGGACTTCTAGCCATTCTGTGGGAGCTAGAGGCATGCTGAGGCACAATAGCTTCCAGGATGGTGATCAACTGACCTACTACCACCGCTGATGACCAAGTGATGTAAAATAAAGAGACTGCCGTATCAAACCCTGGAGCTATCAGGGTGGAGAAAGGTACAAAAACAGTACGGGGTGAGGCCAGTGGTGTAACAACTTGGGAAGACAGGGTTTATATTACCCCTCCCCAAATTTAGTAAAGGGCTACAGAAAGAGAGTAAATGGCCACTACTTTTTGTTCAAAGAGAGGTGTTGATATACTGTATAAAATATCTAATGAATAGCACAAAACTTNTAAATGGCCACTACTTTTTGTTCAAAGAGAGGTGTTGATATACTGTATAAAATATCTAATGAATAGCACAAAACTTTGCTTTTAGATAATAGACACACTCAATTTTTTATACAGCACGTAATTCTCACCACCGGGTGTGGCCACACCATACCTCTGCAAAGACAGGGCGCATGTGACTGGGGGATTTAGCAGATNTAATTCTCACCACCGGGTGTGGCCACACCATACCTCTGCAAAGACAGGGCGCATGTGACTGGGGGATTTAGCAGATGGCCAGCTGGTGCATCATGGGTCACGTCTCCATTAAGTTAGTGGCTGCGAAGCAATTCTCCACCACCACTTTTACACTCTCACTGGTGAGTTAAGGAGGAAAGCAGTTGTGGACTACAAAGCTGCACATTCTGTTATGTAGGATGCTGCATGCATCAGCATATCTTGTAAAGTGAAGCAGACACTGACATGGTGTGGGGATTTTCCTTAAGTATTTGCATTTCCTCTGTCTCCACTCTGTTGATACACCAGATGCATTTCATCCATTCTCCAAACTGGCCNCCTTAAGTATTTGCATTTCCTCTGTCTCCACTCTGTTGATACACCAGATGCATTTCATCCATTCTCCAAACTGGCCCGAATAACAGTTTTATTCCTTGTATACGGCAGTTAACAATAGAGCCTCCTCACATTCATACAGAAAGAAGATCTGCATTTTTAGAGCCGACTTGTTTCTAAAAAATTTGNCAACAATAGAGCCTCCTCACATTCATACAGAAAGAAGATCTGCATTTTTAGAGCCGACTTGTTTCTAAAAAATTTGTAAAGCATCATATTATTTAGACGAGAATACAAAGACATCAGGTCCAAGACAATGGTAACTATTCGGTAGAGCAGTAAGCTACAAAAAAAACAAATCATGGATTTTAGATGTGTTCAATTAACGATGCAGCAGCTATGGGTTCAACATGCAAACATTTTCAGTCAGGAGCTGTTGGCTCTTCACTACCTACCCTGGGCATCCCTGTCAGGAAACTTGACCTGCACATCAAACTCCTGGGTTATGCCCTGCACCTTATAACCCTTCGCACCCATCACTGTCCTGTGATGTTTCTGAGGGATGATACACTCTATAGTAACCATTGATTCCTGGAACACAACAAAACAGGAACAACTCCAGTAAAATTTTATACAAAACAGTTTTAAGCAAAAATAGTTGTTCAGGAGACATACAAACATCCGACAGACAAGAAAATATGCGGGGCAAGGGAACACACAAATACGCGTTTTGCGTTACCCAGCTAGAAAGAGTTTTAAAAAGAGAAAGACAGAGAGGAAGTGAGAAAGAGAATGATAGTAACCTAGTGACTGAGTGGGTTGACTGCATAGGTAAGGGCCCCCGTAGCACCACACTTGTAATTGTACATGAAATATTTAAGACCATTAATTGGGATTGTAATTAAAGGGAAAGGGGATATAAGATAAGGGCTGCATGGAACTGGGAATAGATCTTTGAAGTGGGCATACGACTGATCAAACGAGTGGGTTAGAGGACTTCCGATCGATCGAGCGAGTGGGTGGGTGGGTGAGCGGGCATCCGATCGATCAAGCGAGTGGGTGGGTGAGCAAGTATCCGATCNAGAGTAAGCAACTGATTGAGCGGGAGAGGGACAAGCAAGCAAGCTAGCAGCTAATTGAGAAGGTGGGTAAAGGTGCAAGCGAGTCAGCAAGAAACCAAATAAGAGGGTGGGCAAATGAGCAAGTGAACGGAATAGCGAGCAAGTGGGGAGGGTGCACGAGCAAGTGGGGAGGGTGCACGAGCAAGTGGGGCGAGCAGAACAAGTGGGTAAGCAAGCGAGTGAACTAGTAAGTGGGTGGGCGAACGAGCCAGCAAACTAGCAAGTCGATGGGCAAACAAGCGAGCAAGCGGGTGGGTGGGCGAACGAACAAGCAAGCAGGTGGGCAAACGAACAAGTGATTGGGCGAACGAACGAATTAGTGGGTGGGCGAACAGGTGAGCGAGGAAGTGGATGGGCAAACGAATGAATGAGCGAGCGAGCATGTNAAACGAATTAGTGGGTGGGCGAACAGGTGAGCGAGGAAGTGGATGGGCAAACGAATGAATGAGCGAGCGAGCATGTGGGTGAGAGGGCAAACGAATGAGCGAGCAAGTAGGTGGGTGAATCAATGAACATACAAGCAACACGACTAATTGAGTGAGTGTGCATATGGGTGGGAAAACGAATGAGCGAGCAAGTGGGTGGGTGAATCAATGAACATACAAGCAACACGACTAATTGAGTGAGTGAATGGGTGAGTAAGTGAGCGAGCAATGAATTGGGCGAGCCAGCCAGCGAGTCGGCGGGAGAGAGGGTGGGTCGGTGGACGAGCGGGTAGACAGGCGAAGGTGGGAGGTGGGAGGAAGAGGGAGCGAGNAGTAAGCGAGAGCGCTTGTGTGAGCAAGCGAGTGTGCTCGTGCAAGCAAGCGAGTGCTCAAGCAGGTCAGCAATCACGCGAGAAAGCTGGTGGGTGAGCAAGCAACCACTTTACTGGTGGAGGGAATGACTGAGTGACGGGTCTAAAGAATGAGTGAGTACCAGATTGAAAGCTTGAGCAACGTGATAAAAGCATGAGTGATGGGTAGAAAAAATGGGTGAGCGACGGATCAAAAGAGTGAGCAACAAATCTAAAGAGGGAGAGACAGATTTAAAAAAATTAGTGAGCTACAGAATGAATAAGTAGAGTGGCAGAGAAAACTAGCGACTGAGAGAATAGGGGACAGATAACAAACAGAAAACGAGAAACTGAGGGAATGAATAATAAATTAATTAGTGAGTGAGACACTCAAGTGAGTAATGGGAGNAGTAAGCGAGAGCGCTTGTGTGAGCAAGCGAGTGTGCTCGTGCAAGCAAGCGAGTGCTCAAGCAGGTCAGCAATCAAGCGAGAAAGCTGGTGGGTGAGCAAGCAACCACTTTACTGGTGGAGGGAATGACTGAGTGACGGGTCTAAAGAATGAGTGAGTACCAGATTGAAAGCGTGAGCAACGTGATAAAAGCATGAGTGATGGGTAGAAAAAATGGGTGAGCGACGGATTAAAAGAGTGAGCAACAAATCTAAAGAGGGAGAGACAGATTTAAAAAAATTAGTGATCTACAGAATGAATAAGTAGAGTGGCAGAGAAAACTAGCGACTGAGAGAATAGGGGACAGATAAACAGAAAACGAGAAACTGAGGGAATGAATAATAAATTAATTAGTGAGTGAGACACTCAAGTGAGTAATGGGAGANAAACAGAAAACGAGAAACTGAGGGAATGAATAATAAATTAATTAGTGAGTGAGACACTCAAGTGAGTAATGGGAGAGGGAGAGAAAGATAGGAATAAATGAGTGACAGAATGAATAAGTGAAAAATATTTGGGTGGCACTCTGCACATATTCTAGGCTAATAGCAGTAAAGAAAGACCAAGCTAGAGCAACAACAGAGAGCAATGGTGGGAGAAACTTTAGTATCCCATTGATACCCATTAGCTAATGGCAATGTTTACCACATTTCCCATATGCAAAGGTATTACAGCATGGTCAAGTGACAAAGACAGCTATGAATCACCTATAAAAGGACATCCATCTCTCACATTAATCATATGTTCATCAAACTTAATAACATTCACTAACACTAGTATGCTCTGTTATAATTTCCTCTTAAAAGTTAACATAAAAGGTATGAATTTGACAATGCCATAACTTCTAATTCAAATTTTATTTATAACTGCTATATTATGTTGACACTATATATTCTCAAATCTCAAAACGAAATTTTTTTCTTTAATATAACTTTATGTTTTACATTTTTAATGTAGTCCGCTTGTGCTAACATCTAATATGATGAAGGCCTCTGAAATTGTAGTCAATTTTGTAGGCAAAAATTAAGACTACTAAAAGCAAATAGTATTTATTTCCACAGTATTTCGCAATTTGTACAACAAACACTAAACACTGCAATAAAAAGTGAAAAACAATAACAAAAATTGCTTTTAAAATGTTTTCAAGTCACTATTGGGTTGATGTTACTTTGTCAAAAGCCATTACAGTTAGCACTTACAAGAATGAAATATGACCTATAGTATGTATAGTACTGCTCATTTTACTGGAAAAATGAAGTGGTACTGGTAAAAACACAATGTTCTCCAAAGTGCTTACCAGGTCATCAACAATCTCTTGTATTCGCTGCTTAGCAGTTTCTATGCATTCCTTGGCTCCTTTCAGCATCACATGATCACTGATGACCCCTGGTCGTGGGAACGAGATCATGACGCCTCCACACTCTTCAGAGATACGGTGCAGCACCTCTCCACGACGAGCCACAAAGTGTCTGTGATGCTTCGGATCCACAATCATCTCACTCTCCACTATGTTGTCCTGCCACCGTGGAAGAAACATCTTAGCTACTATACGCTCATAAAAAAAAATTGTGTTAGCAAAAATCAAACAGCAATTTACTATGAACAGAACCCACATATATTATTTAACATTAACTGAATCATTAGCATTAGATTTAAAATAACTTTATGTAAGAAATATCACATAAATTTTAATGTGCAAATAGAAGTCAATAGAAACTTGTCACACAGTGTGATTTCATTTTTGCATCTACAGTTGGATAAGACGTATTCGTTGTTTTTACTTCAAGGGCAATGTAAGTTTCTATGTATTAACACTATTTTCAAGGACTAAGTTATAAATCAAAACAATTTAAAAATTAAGAACTAATGACATAACCACATTTATAGGCTGTTCAAGGTTAAGTGATCACTTTTGAGGCCCTCGTTACTTTTTTCTTTCAGACATTTTTTTATTATCATTTAACCACCTTTTAAAGTAAATATTGTCATGCAGGTTATAAAAACAGTGTGTGTATTCCACTGTACCCTGAAGTTAACATCTAAGGCTACAATAAAATATATTTATTGACTATTATTCCAAATGAGAGGGCTTTCAAAAGTGCTCACTTTACCGNAAGGCTACAATAAAATATATTTATTGACTATTATTCCAAATGAGAGGGCTTTCAAAAGTGCTCACTTTACCGTGAACAGCCTATACCAACAAGCACCCAGGCCTTCCAAAACGTGTTAAATTACAAAACTCAGACATGATCAGCTGCACATGGCTGAAATGTTGTCATTAAAGTTCTCTGGAAATTTTTAAGAGAGTTTCATATGTTGTTAATGCTGCATACTACCACAGCACTGGAGTTTTCTTGGGGTGCTGCCATTTCCTACATGTTGAATGTACTAGTGCTATATCCCCATCTGCACAAACCCTTCAACCGACTCTTCAACCTACTCTCCACTTACCATCTGCTTTAACTCAAAAATACTGAACCTGCTTCACTCAATACACATTTTCATTTTTCAACATGACGAAAATGTTACAACATACCGTATCTACCCAAATGCAAAAATTATATTTCATTAAAAATTCTACTACAAAAAAATTGTGGATTGCCCTATTTTAGCTCATTAAAAACTTTGATCAATACCAATGCTTGAGTAAAATGAGAAATTAATTCTTTATTCCTCCAACTCAAAACTGTGGGGTTCATCTTATAGTTATGGTTGTCCTCCACTTGGGTAGATACAGTGAATTTCACTACGGGCAACCATTCAAAAGCTGGCCCAAAATCAGTTTCTAGGCGAACACTTGAAACGCACAATTTCCTTTATGGTGGCCTCCAGCTCTGCACGGGCTTTCTCCACAGCGTCCTGCCTGCCGATGATGGTGATGGCCTCCTTGTCCTCGTCCTTGTCTGTGGGGAACACGATCCTGGCGCCCGTATTGTCCCGTATCTTTTTGATATTCAGGCCGTTCTTGCCGATGAGGAACTTGTGGTGCTGGGGCTTTGCGCGCACCTCTGCCGTGTAGCTGGATAGCTGCCGTTCCGTTGTGAGCTCTAGGAGCTGTTGGCAGGCTTTCACTACGTCTTCCTTGGGCCCTCGCACCGTCACCTACACACAGTAGCTGACACTCCAGTACTGCTCCAAACATCCCTTGCAACACACACTAAATTCTTTTTAAGGTGCAAGTAGATCAGTAAAGCCCTTGGAGGAAATTCTCTTTTATTTAGTTTTCCTGCTTAATAGGTCTACTTAATTTTGCACCAGGCATATAAACAATGTAATTTTACCCTGTAAAGAAGCTTTTCTGGTTAATAAAACTGAATTTCTCAGTCCTTACAGAAACTCCTTACGAGAGTTTTACTGTATACAAATGATCCACAATAAGATAATTATTTTTCGTATATTACAAACACAGATATATTTAAACTAAGAATCAACATTGCAGTGCAATCTATCACATTCGGCCCTCCAATGTCTAAACCTTCCGATATCCAACTTTGTTTCCGGAGATGAAATTGTTTTTGTAACATGACAATACAATATTTTTAGCCCAGGAAGGTGTGAACTACATTATATAGTTGGATTGTAGTGTAAAACCAAAAAAAGGGAACGCTGGAGATGACATGTTGGAGAGGTTGTTGACGCACACTGTCAATAACTTCCTGTTTTATTGTCCTCCTGTACGTAAGTCATGAGCATTACATTACATTCTACTTATGTTTTCATACTGTAATTATTTGATTTCAATATGCAGCGTATAAAGTTATTATAGGCCCAATCATAAAATAAAACTTTAATACTCCTTGTAACAATTTGACGTGTGACGTACTGGCATAATAATCATTTACGACTCTGCCACATCTTTATGTGACATCACATCACCCAGAGTGGGCATTAAACCCAGGACAACTTGTTTCCATAGCCAAGCAGCACTACTCTAGGCAAGAGGCACCCAAGGTTATAGCAGCCGAGGCCGTCTATGCCATTGTGGCAGACGTCATTTGTCCGGTAATCACCCCCGCGTGCGACAGAAGCCAGCCACGAAGCCCAGCGCTGCCCCAAAGCTCGTAGGAGCGATGCAACCCACATACCAGGTAACTGCCACTTCCAGCCTCCCCTGACAGAATAGGCCTCCGCTGATAAAGTTGAAGTTCTAGCCCGAAAATTCCCAACCAACCGAAGGGAGGCCAAGGATCCGCAGCTGGCCGACTATATACGGCGGCGGGCAGCCCCAAGACGTCAGTTGTATACTCTGCAGCTCGCTCCATCACTTTGTGTGCTGGAGCTCTGTAACTACCGATTACCTCACGAAAGATCAACCGGCCTTCCAGAACTTCGTCCAGCAACCCCCAAAGAAGNGAGCTCTGTAACTACCGATTACCTCACGAAAGATCAACCGGCCTTCCAGAACTTCGTCCAGCAACCCCCAAAGAAGTTTTCGACCTCCTTTACAGTGAACCCCCAGCCCCTTCTGGACAACAGTATAGATTAGTTAGGGTCAGTTGTTATAATAGCTACCTAGCCTTTTCTACTCTTGTTTAGTTTTTCCCGCAGGTCCCCTTCCCCTGGTTTACCGTAGCTTACTTCCACCGGTTTCAGTTCAACCGATAGTTAGGAGATAGTATGGGCCACCATGTCTATTCCTCTGGGGAATAAACACGTATTCTTACCTAAACCTATGTGCTTATGCTAGGGTGATTGTGACCTCCATTCTTGTAGACGTCAAACCCTCTAAGAATTAGGAGACAGCGTCTTGAAACCACATAGCCAAAACTAGTGTAGGACCGTGGGTTAGCCTTAACAGTGAAGCGACACGAGCACTGTCGCATACATATTTAAGTCTCGGCCTCTGGTGTTCCGTAGCGCCAACCGCCGCCGCTCTTTCCGCCTTTCTACACTTCCTATTCACAAGCGAGTCAACTCCTTGCCGCCTGAGAGGCCGGCAATAAGCACGATACCGCACTCCAGTCTGAGTGGGTGGACCCACCTCCTCACTTCCCTTGCCTTGGCCGGCAGGCATCGAACGTGCACACTCGCAGCACATCAGGGGAGGCTTCCCCCTCCATGCGACCAGCTCCAGCCACCCCTCACTCACCACGTCTCTCACAGGTATTTATTTATATGCATGCCCTCCAGACGAGGCTGTTCACTGGCAGTTCAAGAGCAGTTCTGACTGGAGCGTCGCCTGCAGCTCTCGATCTCGCCACGCCTTCAGCAGTAACACTATAACTTAGCAGTGGTATGTTACTATTGTCAGGACTTGTGTTTTCTACACATCTGGCGGATGCTCTTGTCATGGAGCCTTCTCCTTTCCTTTCAAGTTTGGCCATGGGCCTCGTCTGTGCCGGGCTTGGTTTTACCCGGGTCACTCTCGCTCTATCTTCTACAGTTATCTCGTTGTCGCCCTGTGGCAAACAGCTGGGTAAACAGCTCAGCAAACTTAGTCTCTGCCCATCAGATGTTAGCGAGTGCAGGTAGGAGATATATGTATATGTAACTTCCTAATGATGGAATAAAAATTACATCTACGAAGTAACCTCTTTTTGGTCTGATCTCTCTCTTTCACCTCCCTTACCCGCTTTCCTTCTGTGTGCATATCCAATCATCTACTTCTAGGTTGCTGGCGTTAGTACCGCCCTCCTGGCGCCACTGTGGCAGGGAGAGAGAGAACCCTTCTCTGAGGCTCCTGAGGCTTGGGGAGAACAAACATGGTGAGACATAACGACTCCCAGGCTACCAGCTGGTAACGCAGTTTACTTTAAAGTCGTGGAGTCTATATGTGAGGAACGCTGTGAAACCCAGAGGGGCAGTTGAGGTCAGTAGCAGGTAGCACAGCTCAGTCAACTTCTCACTGAGGGAATCAGGAGGCCCTCACCACAAACCGCTTCAGACCAGAGTACCGTCTCTCGTGAAGCTCACGCTCCTGCGCCGAACGAGCGATAGGACTCCGGCAAGGGTCTACCCGAAGGCACTGGCCTCAGGAAGTATAGTTTCCTTCCTGGGCGGACCAGGCCAGATCTGTCCTCTCCCGCACTGCTGCGTAAATTTGAACAATAATTACGGCTGTGCCTCCAGGACACCCACTAAAACCTCTAAATAGGAATACCCAATTCTGTTCTTTCGTTTTATCCTCTGAGATTTATTATGACATCAGTGTAAGTGTCTTGCTGTGTACCCACAGATAGTTTACTAATACCCGCCACCGAGCGGGCCAGAAAAATTCTGCCAAGATCACTAGTGCACAAGCTAAGCGATCTGGTGAACCAGAGCATAACACCCCCAGGGTGTACACGGTAGAGCGTGAAGAAGCAGCCAACTTCTGACGAGCTACGTGCGTCCCGGAGCACAGCTGGAATTAAGTACGAGCGGAACAATCATCAAAAGACACCTGGTACAACCTTCCGAAACCAGAGTCACCTTTTTCTTTCACACCCCAAAATGGGCATTACCGCAGTTACATGGCCTACGGGTGCACCAGTAGCCGGGCAACTCTCACTTAACACCATTTGGCTTGCTACCGCAAATATTGTACCTGACAGCACTTATTCCAGTACAGCCCTCCGCCTGGCTTCACCATCCTCAGTTCGAAAGGTTATAGAGCTGCCAGCCCAGATATCAGGATCCTGAAAGTAATAAGGTAATAAACCTTGTTAAGGAGACCCCGTTTCCCTGGTATCTAGGGGGATACTCACCCGCTCTTAATATGCCTACGACTTGGCATTCCGGTGCCACTGTGTATCGCATGCCCCTATTTCAGGCACGCGGGGAACAGCAGCCTGCCGCCAAAGCCAACCAGCAGCACCACCGCCACCCCAGAACAGAGCCCCAGTTCCAGCCAGCAGCCGCCGAGCCAGGATCTACCTCGGGTGCAGCCCACTGCAGGTAAAAGAGTGTCTTTAACCAAACCATCAGTGCGTAGAGCCATCATCACCACACCTGACTTTGTGCAGTGCCGAAGGGCTACACGTCCCACCCTATACCGTAGAAGGGTTACCAATAGGCAACAGATAATCCAAACTCCCCCTCAGTGAGTTTAGCCAGTGTATGTGTCCGGCACCAAAGGAACCTATATCTGACAGTGACGTCGCCACCATTTTAACCAGACGTCACACGTCAAATTACACTGCATTATAATAGTATTATTTAAACCGGAATTCAGAAGTTTTAGCAAGTTAAAATGACAAAATTGTAATTGCAAAGCTGACCAGTTTTCTTTGTCACAATTTTAAAATAAGATTTGTCTGTTGTTTATGAAATTGACAGTTTTTCACCAGCCAGAAATTCATAGCAGCTGATATTATATCCACCACCTGCAAAAAGGTGTACCTTATCGCTGTTGCTGTCTGTGGAAGGAAACTTGATCGCTACACCACCGCACTCATCCATGATAGAGTGTATTAGTTTGCCTCCTGCACCAATCAGCGAGTTGTAGAACTTTGGTGGTATCACAATCTCCTCCGTCACTATGTTTGCCTGTACGGACACACCCACCAGAAAACTTTAGAAAGGGATTAAAATACACCTACACATGAAATGACTTCAGAAACAAGGCATCAAAGTACTGTTAAACCTATGATAAAATGTTCAAAATAATTCTCAGTATTCTGCTGCATAACAATTTAACAGAGCGATAAAAACTTAATGAAAAATTTAAACATCAATTTACACAAATCTATTGTCTTACTACATTTGAGTAAAGATGAGAAGTTTTGTAGGACAGTTAACAGTTGAATATTCATTGAAAGGTAAAGGTGGTTCACAAAAAAGAGCATCAAAAAGTAAAGGTGGTTCACAAAGTGAAATCAACCATTGAAAAAATCACTACCCATAACTGCATATATTTTAACGTAAGCAATACGAGCATTACTCACAATTAAGTTGGCAGCATACTATGAGAAGTAGTCCNAACTGCATATATTTTAACGTAAGCAATACGAGCATTACTCACAATTAAGTTGGCAGCATACTATGAGAAGTAGTCCCATGTTTTAAAGACTTACTAGTCACACAGTTAAAAATCTTTGATGACTGTAATTCAATTTATATTTGTTGTATGCGAATAAGAATAACATTTGGCATGATTGTGTGCTGGTTCAGTGTTTTTATTTTTCTTTTAACAGTTCATGCTTGGGTGTCAACAAAACACCAGTTCATGTCAAACATGATTTTAAGTATCAGTTTATAATTCCTTAAAGAAAATATTTATTAACATAATAAACAGAAATTCTTGAAATTTTACATAATATGCCAGCCTGGAAAATGTGCTGCTTCATTCATCTGAAGTCAGTATAAATTTTAAACCTAAAATAAAATAGAAGAAACTAGAAGATTGTGTTTTGTTCTATTTGTGATGTGTGTTGCAATTCATAAAGCTTTAAAATGTGTGTTATTTAGTATGTATTAACATGATTCCCAATTTTGATACTCATTTTGAAACAATAATGCAATGAAAATGTTTCCTACTGCACATGAAATATTCCTTGAGAGTCAGGAATATGTTGTAACAGTGTTTAAACATCTGTCCGAATGGTTTAATTTGTACGAGCCGATATATCAAACATTAAGTACCAGCTTCCATTACTAACCTTCAAAATAAGTAATTTGGGAAAAAATTTGATTTTGCATTAAAATGGTGGGTGCAATCTTTTAAAATAACATTTTCATTGACTAAGTATTGTTTTTTTTTTTAGTATTCTGGTAAAGTAATGTTCATAAAAGTGTAGGCATTAAAATTTTTAATGTGAAAAGTGATGATTTTTGTAAGCTAAGCAGCCTTTGCAAATGTTAAATGTTCTTTAAAAACTATGTGGCTGGGGGAATTTTCACTAAACTTGCATCGAGTGACAAATATTGTGTGTGAGTGAGAGTATGCTGTAAAATTGCCTATCAATTCTGTTCAGCAACTGAGTTCCATGAAAACTTTTTTTGTTAGTTGTAAAAAAAATGCCTGTCATTAGCTTGTGCGTAGTTTCACATTAAAATATTAATTTGTGAGATTTATGCAATATAATTCTGCTAGTAAATGTTAAACATAATTTGTAATGATGCAGTTATATTAATTAACAGGATACTGGGTAAAATTTATTTCGTCTTGTGAGGCTTCGTAATACTTTTACCAGGATTCGAAGTTCTTGCCGTGATAAATCGTTTATTGGTCATACGTTTGCTTTTTCGAAATCGTAGTTGTTGTTAGCATCAGCATTAGTAGATAGAAGCTATCCGACTGCAGTCGACAGTTTTTACAGACGATGCAGTTCGGATGGCGTGGTGAGCGATTGCCCGACCCACGCCATGCCCTTGTTTGGTAACGTTTTAGAACACAGGGGCGAGGAGTGGGGATAGGCATGCTGCTAAAAAAACCCTGGGTGCCTATCTCCTACTAACGGAGTAGGACCAGCACTTGAAGAGGCTGCGTCAGGCGTGGCAAGTATCCCCCCCACACCGGCAAACTTTATACTTAACTCTATTAAATTATTCCGCCGGTGTGGGAGGTTGATAGGGTGCCAGGAGGGAACTGACGTCCTTCCTGCCTTTGTACGTTCTTCTTGCGATGCAATTTTCAAGACGTAAATAATCAACAAACTACTGTGGTGCTGCTCTGTGCTTGTTTGTCTGTGAAGCTGTTCGTAACTCTGCATACCGGAAGATTGTATGTGAACTGATTCGTTTGAATGATAAATAAAAGCAGTAAGTAAATAAAACAAAAATTGACTATTTTTATATTTAAATGGCACCTTTTTTAAAGTTTCATGTTTCTACCAATTGAGCTAACCGAGCTGTAATTTCCAGCAGTCATCCTTGACGGTGCAACGTTACAAATTCTTGTCATTTAACAATTGTTTAAGGCTGCTTGTCTTCTTCATGAAGGAGCAAATACCCTATACTGCTATACTGTATTATCTAAAAGTTTACCTTTCTTAAAGCCTGAGCATTTAAGCTATTCAGATTTTTTTTTATGAATGCTTGTAACATCTTGGCATTGTTTTAATAATTGTAAAAAATCGTTTTTAACTCTCCTACTATTCTGTTGATAACCTAAAATCAAACTAATTTTCTTAAGACCTTGGAAAAGTTGACCACAGTTAAAGGAATTAAATAATGTCTAAACAGAAAAAAGAATTATGAACATCAATCAATATTAACAAACCAATATTGTATTAACTGAAATTAACATGTGTTTATATAGTCATGATTAAATTTTATTTATTATTTTTTGTTGCTTATTTAAATGAGTATGAAGTGGATATGGAAGCCAGCTGATGTAAACACCAGTTGACAGTCACATGTCAGTGTTTATTTTGATAGGTACATGGAAAGACATACAAGCAATTTGCTGAAAGCAGGAACCTAAGGCTTTCAAAAGTGCTCACTTTACTGTGAACAGCCTTTACGTTAACATATACAAATGTAAATAAGATATTTTATGACAACCTTTGAGTTATTTCTTAGTTTAATGATGTTACTTCCCAAATACGCATGTTTCAATGCATAACTTGATTCACACAAAAATCTTACCAGTTCATTTTGAATCTTGAGAATCCTATCCTTCGCTTCCTCCACATTCTCCTTCTTACCAGTGATAGTTATAACATCACTCTTCTCACCTTCTGCAGGCAAGTCTATCTTGGTCTGCGTCTCATCCCTGATCTGTAACAGGAAAGGACACATTCCCAGTACAACAATCAAGTCTTCTTGTTGCATAATCAAAATGACAGGTGACAAGAACTGAGCCACCTGTCCAAAAAAAGTGTGAAAACTCTCTGGAAAATATACTAAATGGTAAGTAGTCCAGGTTTAAAATAATGAAATTAGAAAAAATGAAAATGTTGAACTGGACCAATACGTACTTATAACTTGTTCTATTTGTAAATTATTGTGTGGTGATTATGTTGGTACACATAGGCACCAACTTGATTCCTGAAGGGGGACAAGTCTAGAATGTTCTGCGACTGTGTGGTACCTATTGATCTAGTAACAAGTAGTTTCTCACATTCTCCAGGTCAGAGTGTTTCAAGATGGCAACTCAGTCACAGATACTTGATCCTTCAGAATGTTTTGTGGAACGGATTTGTAAGAATTCATTACATTTTTGATCTTCATCGGGCCAGATTACATCTGTGTTATGCAACAACGTCACATTGGTGCATTACAACGTTGTGTTTTTCAAAATTAACTGTGTTGCTTATTTTGTTGACCACATGTCAGCGTACTAATGTCTCCTAGTTGTTTGGTTGTGCCATCTGTTAAGTGTGGAAAGTTGCCATCTGATCACGTTGTCTCTCCAGAAGATTGAATTTTAACTCTTATTTATTCTTTGAGGTGGTGTTTATTCTGTCTCATTCAAATATTGATTTCTTTTTGTGTACTGCACAATGTAAAAAAGTGGTACCTTAAGCTGCATTATGTACATGGTGACCACACTAGGATAACGAAAGGAACCAACCTATCCCTAATTAATAACTGCTAGTAAAATATCCAATAACACGAGATACAAGAACATATACACGGTAAAACCAGCCGNACATTTTTGATCTTCATCGGGCCAGATTACATCTGTGTTATGCAACAACGTCACATTGGTGCATTACAACGTTGTGTGTTTCAAAATTAACTGTGTTGCTTATTTTGTTGACCACATGTCAGCGTACTAATGTCTCCTAGTTGTTTGGTTGTGCCATCTGTTAAGTGTGGAAAGTTGCCATCTGATCACGTTGTCTCTCCAGAAGATTGCATTTTAACTCTTATTTATTCTTTGAGGTGGTGTTTATTCTGTCTCATTCAAATATTGATTTCTTTTTGTGTACTGCACAATGTAAAAAAGTGTTACCTTAAGCTGCATTATGTACATGGTGACCACACTAGGATCCTGCAACATCAATAGCAGTTTCTTTTAGTTCATGGCCAATAGACTTGTTTGTTTAACAAAATTGTGTTTGCATGATGCCTGCTATTTTTCTGGCAAATACATTGTAAGTATAAATTACCAATGTACATACTACGAATTAGATGGAAACTATATCGGTTGCTGTTATAAACAAAGTCAAGGAACCGAGAATATAACTTAGGTTCTCAGTTCCAATTCTCAAGGCTAAAACTGGTGGAATAGAGAACCAATGAAAGGAACCAACCTATCCCTAATTAATAACTGCTAGTAAAATATCCAATAACACGAGATACAAGAACATATACACGGTAAAACCAGCCACCATACTGCTCTGTAGCTGCTAGGCACAGTTTGTGTGTGTGTGTGCAAAGAATGGAAAACTAGGTGTGGTGAAGACGAACACAGTATCAATCAGGTCGGGCACACGTGCAGCTCTACTGCTGAAGGGAAAGTAAGCTAGCCGCCTTCTCACCATTAACCTTGGCAAGGTCGCTTGGTCTGATACATACATTTATATGGTTTATTCAGCCACAGCAACAGTGAAGGGAGCCATGTTAATTATAACTGCATTAGGACATCTACCTCTTACCAACCTCATGTAAAGTGTGTGTGAAATCTGCAAAGATCAGGGTGGTATACCAGTGATAATAAGCTAACATTTAAATAATAAATCAACTGGTTTTCCTGCAAGAGGCTTACACGCTATGAGAGATGTCATTCTCACATCTAGAGTCGTCACAGCCGCGGCCCCCTCCTAAGAACCGTTACGCCGTACACGCTGCAGCACACCTTGAAACCCAGGGTCGGCTTGCCCAGCTGTTGCTGCCTGCTACGCGGCAACCTGGTTCGCATCACGTCAAGAGTTCTCTACCCCTCCAGCCAACTTCGGTCATCTCCGCCAACTCACCACAGCCACTCCTCTCTACGGCTCTTCTTTCTCACCACACCTTGAAACCCCAGCGCCATGTATAAATAGGACTCACAGTCCTCAGTTCGAGGCTGTCTCGCATCAGTCATCCGCAGAAAGCCATTCTGCCCGAGCACACACCAAGACCATCTCGCGCCAGTTCAATATCACGCTGTTACTCTGCCTGAGCATCCACCGGCATCACGTCTACCTTCGCAGAACGTCACTCTGCCTGAGAGTAAACCGATTTCTTCAAGTCTTCACTGCCATTTGCAGCACTGTCAAGAGTTCTACTCTGCACGACACAGCTTCGCTGCCCGCCAGCACGCTGAACCTCCAGCTACCTCGTAGCTCACCCGCAGTTGACTCGAGTTCGAGTACCGCTGACTTGGGGTCGCCCTCACCCCCCTCACATTCCCGTCTTCCGAGACTAGTTCAATTACCTGTTGGAAACCTAGGATCGGCCCTAGTCAGGGTACAGGCTGGTTTATGTGTGTTTCATGAACAATCAATAAACAGACATAAATCTGACTTGGTTGAGTTGTCTCTTCCAGCACTCTATTCTTCTTCACCTAGCCTGCTTCCTATTTTGTCACCAATCCTAGTAATACTCTTGCACGGATAGTCACGAGCCCGAACTCGTTCCCTACCTCGCCCTTTGGGAATTGTCTCCACGTGGAGCTTGTCTTCCTGGGCAACACTGGAGCGGTTATCTTGGAATATCGCCCCTCCAGTACGTGCTTGGGTCTGCCAGCGACGTCTCGCTCACTTGCTGGAAACGATAGGCCAATTCCTGAAAGGAGCCCTGTTTCTACGTGATGCTTGGGTCTGCCAGCGACGTCCGTTCGCCAAGTTACTAGACTGAAGGCCTTATGCCTCACCTAAGGGTTGGGCAGGGTAAAGCTGCCAAGCAGGGACTAGCTCTGGCTGGAGTCCTGAAGAGTAGTGGTTCAGGTGACAACCAGGTATACACCTGGGAGGAGGAGGCTGCTCGTCAGAGAGGGTCTGCATTCCCTCGTCCAGCTCAACCTTGAACCTCCTCTGGCTCTACGCTGCCTCCAACACCCCTGAAAAAGCTGCCTACCTTCACTCGGCCCGCTAATGTCACTAGGGTGGTCAGACCCCTTAACATCACACCCTCCTATAGGGGTACCCACTCGCCCATCGCTCGCAAGCACGCCTCCTAAGACACAGCGCTCTATTATAGAAGTGGCCAAACCCAGCAACGTAGGCCCAAAGATAAACCCCGTATGAGTAGCGACCACTGCTTCACCATCACCGGGAGAGAGCCTTGGCGCCGCCCTCCAGTCAACAGACTCATTAAGGGTGCGCGTCAAGACTAGTGAAAACATAGCTCGCGCTCGCCAAAAGCTGCTTTGCAGACTGTGTAACTGCTCTTTTCTTGGCGACAAGTTTAGAACGTATAAATCCATCTAGGGTATAATTTCTCTGTAGAATTCAAAATATTAAAATTAATTAATATTTCATAAAAACAACATATTTCGCTCTAGACATAATTAAACACACACAATTTTTAAAAAAATACTTTTTAGAGGTCAAATTCAATTAAAATAAATCCAATTTGATCTTACAAGCATGTAGGTCTCAACGAGTCAAGTCCCAGGAACCATTTAATTGTATTTAACAAATAAAACATGTCATTTCATTACGAAAACTACAAAACAACTGCTTAAGTAAAATTTAATGCAATTTTTTGTGTATAGGGTGCGGGGGTAGGTCAGAATCTGTCCAAAATCAAATGACTTCTTCAAAGTAACTACCATTTTCCTGGACCCATGAAGGGTCTAATTTTGAGATTTGACTGTATGTTGTATGCTTAATACAAAATATTCATTAATATCTAATACAATACAATGTTAAGTCCACTGGTAAAAAAAGTCATGCTGGTGATAAAATTTCTTATTTTCCAACATTCTGAACCACAGTTAACATTTTGCTGTTTTGGGATTATACACAATTATTGCAAACATCTGTTAGTAGGAACCTAATTGATTACAAATTCCAAAAAATCAGGTTTCTTGATATTTGCAGCAAAGTGGTTTCACTGTATATGAATGCATGGCAGAAAGTCAACTGTGGTTTATTTTGGCATGGCANACAATGTTAAGTCCACTGGTAAAAAAAGTCATGCTGGTGATAAAATTTCTTATTTTCCAACATTCTGAACCACAGTCAAGATTTTGCTGTTTTGGGATTATACACAATTATTGCAAACATCAGTTAGTAGGAACCTAAATGATTACAAATTCCAAAAAATCAGGTTTCTTAATATTTGCAGCAAAGTGGTTTCACTGTATATGAATGCATGGCAGAAAGTCAACTGTGGTTTATTTTGGCATGGCANAATATTTGCAGCAAAGTGGTTTCACTGTATATGAATGCATGGCAGAAAGTCAACTGTGGTTTATTTTGGCATGGCATTCAAAGTAATTGGGGTGCACATACTTATGTATTGCTGTGAAAGGGCAGCAGTGACGCTAGGAGGGATTGGAAGTACATCTAAAAAAAGAGTGTGATGTAGAGACTGACCTTGCGAATGTTGGCACCACCTTTGCCAATGATGAACTTGTGAAACTGCTTGTAGATGGGCACCTCCAACATGAAACTGCTTTCACTCAGCTCCTTGGCGAGCTTAATCAAGTGCTTGTGGCAGCGATCCACATCCTCCTTTGGCCCACGCACCTTTACCACATCTCGCTTCTCTCCTGGACCCGGGAACGTAATCTGTACCTGGTTGAACTTCTCCCGGATCTCCCGGATGTTGTCTCCTTTCGTGCCAATTATTGTGCGGTAAAACCGGTGGTCAATGATAATGTCCTTCTCTTTCTCGTTTTCCAGTTTGAACACCATCTCTTCCAACTCCTGTACATGAAGGATGCATTCAAATATTTTTATACTTCATAATGCAATATATTTCTCCCTTGCCATTATATTCTCCAAAATGAATTTTCCCATAAAATAGTTTCTCCTGCAGTAAGTGGCACATATTTTGGTTTACCCAAAACTTACCATGAAAACTTAAACACTGAAAATGTTTCTAGATGTTCCTAAAATATTACATTTTCAATTTTAATACGCTTTTGTACATGTTCCATAAACACAGCTTTAAAAAATATTTGCTGGGNTAAAATATTACATTTTCAATTTTAATACGCTTTTGTACATGTTCCATAAACACAGCTTTAAAAAATATTTGCTGGGGAAAAAAAATGCATATTTTTCAATACAATGACAAATCTCATACTGCTCTAACTTGACCGTACTAAATTCTTTCAAATTCTTACTCATTAAAACTTTTAAGAAGAGAAATTTAAGAAGTCTTCCAAGTCTTTAGCAATTTACTAAAAATATAGGATGCTCTTATAACATTTAACTATTTAGGAACTTAAAATTAGTAAGTTGCATGCATGTATTGTGGACTGTATCGAAAACAGATGCAACATCCACAATTAATTAAACATGACAGGTAACGAGAACGAACCTTCAAACACAACCACTTACCGCCATGTTGGTTGCTAGACTGACTTCCGGCAGGAAACAGGGTTGCCACCCTACAAAGAAGCAGCATCAAGGCTGCCAACCCGTTGTACCACAAAGTGTGGGAAAATTCAAAATGTTCCAAATACAAAAATGTCACTATCAACACTAGCTACTGCCACTATTTACAAAATTTACATGTTGAAACTTAGTAGGTTAATTGTGAGAAAATTATACCTAACTCTAGATGACATTCACATGCTGTTGGGTGAGGTAAATTACTAAGGACTACACTTCCATTTTCAAATCCAATAAGGTTAAGAGAAAGAGAGAGTGAGCCTTAAAAGAGTGTTCTGCTATAATCACCTTCTTGGCACCCTGGACGCCAGTGCGGTTGCCCTCGATGCGGATGATGTTGCTGCCAGTAGCGCTGTCAGTCTCCGAGAGGTTGATGACAACGCCCAGCTCCTCCTTCATGCGGTTGACGTTGGCCCCGCTCTTACCTATGATGTGTTTGTAATGCTTGGGGTCAACANGCCCAGCTCCTCCTTCATGCGGTTGACGTTGGCCCCGCTCTTACCTATGATGTGTTTGTAATGCTTGGGGTCAACAGTCATCTCAACAAAGGTCAGCTTGTTGATGAGGTCAGTGGCCATGGTCTCTATGTCCTTCTGGGCTCTCTCCACTTCCTCCGGCGGCCCCTCTATCTTTATGTGGTCCTCCTTGTCCGTGAACTCAACATGCACCTATGCACAAGACACGGCACGCTGTCGATTTTCACGGTTAATTAGCATTTCTGAAAGCCCTGTTTACAATCTATTTTTCTTCTCAGTTTGTAACTTTCTGCCATACGTAATATTTACATTGACATGAAAAAAAATGTGTCGTCCTGTATGTGTGTGTGCGCGTGTGCGCCTGCAGACAAGTACTACACTGCAAGTACTTGAATTCCTGTCCTTTTATATGTTTTTGACATTACATTGACTTTATTCATGCATCATCCAAGTGAAAACCTAAAATTACAAGTAACGTAAATGTGTTAATAATATGCCAATTTTTAATAAGTATAAATAAAAAAGTACTGACTATTTGTCAAAAATTTACACACATTTGTAAAACAACATCAAGGCTTAGAAATATTTTATGCAATTATTGCACACAACCAACATGTTTATTTGTCATTTTAGTCAACATGGCATCCACAGAAGACTGGGCGGGAAGAACAAATTTGAAAGTTTGTCTACAATGCACATCACACAGAATACACATGTCTAAACCATACCCATGGGCTGCATGCCACCCCCCCCTCCTAGATTACGGTGTGCATAATCAATACCAGTTGCCAGGCACCTACAACCACGAACACCTTGCATGTTCAGTATTAATCAGCATTACTTATTTGTACATACAAAAATGCATACACCATTGCAGTGGACATTTTGATGTTTCTGCAGATATTGTTACCATTTTGATACCATGGATAAATGTGATTTATCCAACACATTACCGAAATCAAATACATTGCTCTAAAACACTTCCAACATTCATTAAAAACATTTCCCTCCCCAAGTTTACTAGTACATACTGTATACAGCATATGTTGTTAAAATGAAGTGTTAGGTCATTTATTTTGTGCACTAAAACAGTGATTAAATAATACATTCTTATTTCTTGGGTACACAGCAGACTTGTGTAGTGGATGTAAAGATTAAATGAAATCACGTGGCAATATTTACATTCACATTAAGCATAAGAATATTCAAATAGAAGAAAGAATAAACAACAAAGGGCTTTCAAAAGTGCTCACTTTACCGTAAAGTCTACACACACTGCGATACGCTGGCTCTTTCAATTCATTTTAATGAAATCACAAGTCAGTGCAAACAGTGCATGTCATCAACAATCATTCACAAAATCAAGCCAAAAACGTTAACAGATTGTAGTTAAAAAAAATTATGCAAAATAAATAAGTCTTCAACAAGCAGAAATCAAAAACCAAGAGAAATCCCAGTTGTAATAACACAATGGTAAGTGAGTGAGAGCACAATGGCAGGAGAAACACGCGACGCATGAAGGGTAGAGGATGGGCAGAGTTAATACGTACTGGCTAGCGCTGACAGTCAAGATGAGTGGGTAGTACAGTAATTATTTTTAGATACTATTTATTATGCCCATTACAGCACTCGCCAAGAGAAACTGAGAGATGCAGAAACCAAAAATTGCTACACATTTACTTTTCAACCAATTTCCTTCACATTTTTAAATTTTTTTAATGGTTGCTTAAAAGCAGGTCAGTATAAATGGGGTTGGTATAGAGATTATGCTATGGTGGACTTTCTGAATGCCAGCCACCACAATACCTTTACAGCACCAAAAAGTGTTTTTTGGTTAACTTTTATAATGTATCATTCATTTGCTACTGACCCCAGTTCAGCAATAATTTGTGATAAAAATAAAATAGAAACATAAGTTACAGTAAACAAGAAGCAGTAATTCGAAACTGTTTGTTCGAACACTGGCATATATTTTCTTTAAATTAGAAATAGACAATGACAGTTTCTGCAAGCTTACCTTTGTCAAGTCTTGGGTGATCATTTTGATATTCGCACCTTTGCGACCAATGATGTACTTGTGTATCCAGTTGGGAGCCTTGACCACGGCAGCTCGGATGCTGTTGGCCTTTTCATACACCATGTTTAGTGCTAGTAAGAGAAAATTATAAAAAATAAATTATTATTAGCCGTTAAAAACAAAATGTAATTTATGAACACGTGTCGGGCTGTTTATATAGTTTATTTCATACAACATGACTAGCTGATGATAAATGGCTTTGTAAAACTTGCACACAAACTGTGATCAGCACTGAGATGTGGATTTCAAACCAACATAATAAAGTCTTTGGATTCTCCAGTATCTGGGCTACAGGCTTATTCTTTCAAAATCCTTGATTTTTTGGTCCCATCATGAATTTAACTTATATTTAGAGCCAGCATAATGTTAAGGATAGCCAACAGGAAATGATAAAGGGAGAGAGGAAGGAGAAATCTGCTATACTATACACAAATAATTCTCTATGTACCAAAAACCCACATACTAAAAAACAGTATGACCAAAAATTGTCAGTGGTCCCAGCAAAAGTTTTAAATAAATAATGTTAAAATTTTCCCACTTTTATCATTTAAGTAATATTATATACATTAAATAATCTTTGGTACCATCACATAATATTTCACGCAATGATCACTTACTTGTACATAAAGCATTGATCCCCAAACAAAAACAAGCAAATCGCAAGCCATTATCAATAAGAAAGGCTTAAGGAGAAACATATTTCCGCAGGAAAAAAATTATGTTTCGATGTTATATTCTTTATTTAGGCAAATTAATGTCAAATATGTTTTAATGCATTGTTTATATTAATATTAATTTTTACTAAAAATTATTATTCTTATTGTAATAATCAGTAAAACTTTATTCTGACACTGCACGTGTTTCATTATTTTCAACATGAAGTTTAACAAGGTTACAAGTGGTATTTTATTGATGTGCATGCCAATCATTCATCCACTGAAATCCTGGATGTATGGAAATTTTTCGACAGTCCCCTGAAAAACATTAGATAGAGAATCAGTTGTATACTTGTGTATAGTGAAAACCATGAATTTTTGCAACAACTTTTAGGGAAACTATATTTTTTCCTATAAACTGCATCAATAATTTGTGGTGTCGTGTGAGTAAGTAATAAATTTTTTCTCCCTTATCAAGCATGTGACTGTAATCTCTTCAGAAAATATTTAATGTAAATAACTAGTGTGATGAAAGTCAAAACTTTGTGGCGGCGCTATACCGTTGTGGCAATTACAAGAAAAATGCCAGCAGCTGCAAGGACGGCGTACCTTTCTTTACCTATTTTCCAAAGGAAAGACAGGTTTATGCAATCACCAATGTCTGTCTGGGATATACCCCCCTCCCCCCACAAAAGACTTTTCTATAACTATTAAACCTGCAAACTGAATTTCACCAAACTCTTGTCAACATATAATATTGTGTGTGTGAGAGAGAGTAAGAAAGAGCACGAGAGAGAGAGAGAGAGAGTNTTCTTTACCTATTTTCCAAAGGAAAGACAGGTTTATGCAATCACCAATGTCTGTCTGGGATATACCCCCCTCCCCCCACAAAAGACTTTTCTATAACTATTAAACCTGCAAACTGAATTTCACCAAACTCTTGTCAACATATAATATTGTGTGTGTGAGAGAGAGTAAGAAAGAGCACGAGAGAGAGAGAGAGAGAGTGTATGAGTGTGTGTGTGAGTGAATGTGAGTGTGTGTGCGCACGCGCATGGAGATAGATTTGGTCAGTTCTTAACATTGAGGTCTTGAGAGCCGATNGTGTGTGCGCACGCGCATGGAGATAGATTTGGTCAGTTCTTAACATTGAGGTCTTGAGAGCCGATGGGGGTGAAGCGTGTTGAGAACGGAGCAGCGCTGGAATGCAAGAGCCACATATGGATATGCGGGAATGACTTCACTGGTAATTAAATCCATTTTGCGTGGGTGGGAGGAGTAGTCTGACCGCTACACCACCACAGCCCCAAGTGAAATTGGAAAGAAGATTAAATGCAAGTAAGAAAGAGTTNAGAGTAGTCTGACCGCTACACCACCACAGCCCCAAGTGAAATTGGAAAGAAGATTAAATGCAAGTAAGAAAGAGTTGAATTTAAAGCCAGAACTAAAGATTCAGTTAGTAAACACTTCAGTGAAATTAGGATATAATTGCCAGACAAATGTTTCCAAACATTCAGAACCTTTATACATACATACTGTCCAATCGCATCAATTGATGTGGAAAGATCATCCTCAGCCTAAAAGACCATTCTGACAGACAAAGACATAGCTTGTCTGCAGAAAACATTGAAAAATTGCATAGCAGCCTATTGTGATCTACTTTCAGCACGAATGGTACATGTAAAACAATTAGTTTGAATAAAGTGACCTGTTTCTTAAGTGCATATTGTTTTACCTTTGATGCACATTTCCCTGCTTTTTAAGGCATAACTGCATGCATATTTGAAAGTCTCTTTTCTACATAAAATAATGAGCAGAGGGCGGCTTACCAAGCCCAAGCTTGTCATGCGGGCCTCGCAGGGTGATCGTTCCTGTACTACTGTCGTTAGGTGGCATCTCCACACTGATCCCAGTCTGCTGTAGTATCTCCGCTATCGTGTTCCCTCGTGGACCAATCACATACTTGTGCTGTGATTTTGGTACTTCCACAGACACTGTTGTGCACTTCTTCTCCTGCATACAAACAAGTTAAGAAACTTGTAAAGCACAACTCTGAAATTGTTTTAGTTAGTCATGATATAATATTTAAAAATTCAAATAACATGCAGTTACTAGTATTTTATAACTATTCAAACTAAACTTATTCCAGTTCAGTAAGAGCTAATTTTTATTATTATTGCACCACAAAAACTTTGAAACCACTTTTACAGAATACAGCCAAGTCTTAAAATTACAACCTTTCATAGTTCCAAGGAAAAAGGTCAGTACTTTGATGTGGTCGTTTAAATTTGGACAGATTCTGACTCACCACCCAAAACTCAAAGTACAATTATTGAAGTAGCCAAAGACAACAACTCTGGCACCAGAAAAAACCCCCTTAAAACGAGAACTACGGCTTCACAGTCATCCAGAAGGGTGAAGTACCTCTGCCTTACTCTCTAACAGCAAATCCCACTAAGAGTAAGAGACAAGACGACATGTGTATGTATTGCTTGCATCTGTACGAATAGCAACATGTTTTTTATTCTTCTCATGAAGTTAAAACTTTCCATAATAATTTTAATGTTATTTCCATTTCAGAATTATTCTCTACTGCTCCATTAAAACAATACGCACTACAAAATAACTGTTGTAANTTAATGTTATTTCCATTTCAGAATTATTCTCTACTGCTCCATTAAAACAATACGCACTACAAAATAACTGTTGTAAAAATACCCGCAAATAAATTCCATCCCAAGAAAGAAAAACTAAATAGCTGTCCGTCCCACATTAAAAAAAATTAACAGAGCCCAATTGTAATATTTTACACAGAGTGCTGGACCAAAGTTAGCAAAAATTAGTCTTTCAGTGCCTGTCGTGAAATAAAAAAAATTAAAATGAGCTGTGGTGGAAAGATATGTGGACATGCAACTTGTGTTTTACAATGAAGATGCATTTTGCTGGTAATCTGTGCTTATATTGGATTTATGAGGAATAATTTTAATAGGAATGTGCCTTCATTAAAAAATATTTTTTACCCTTTTTTATACCAATTTTAACAGTACAGTGAAACCTCGTTGTTGAGTTCCCGTATGAACTGATTTTTTTGGATGGTCCCAACAAATATCCCATATAAACATGTTAAAAAAAACCCACATACTACGACCCTTAAATACTGTAATTAATTTACCTGCATCCAGCAATCAGATATTCTGTCCGAAAACCAAAATATATTCGGAACAATTGTTTATCTGTGAAATAACTATCTTAAAACTGGTACTACCAAAATTCAGTAGCACCAAGAGCAGTGAAACAGACACGCTCTAACCTCAAATGCTAGTGTAAACAGCTAGTTATCGTGAAACATTGCTATTGTTAGCAACTATGTAATTTATTTTTGATAATTTAATCACTCTTTGTTTTAAATTACTCACGTCAAAAAACAGGTAAAATATAATAATTGCAGGCACTTATTTGTTTCAGGGCAGCACACGAAAATTCGTGCAAATAAAACACNCAAATGCTAGTGTAAACAGCTAGTTATCGTGAAACATTGCTATTGTTAGCAACTATGTAATTTATTTTTGATAATTCAATCACTCTTTGTTTTAAATTACTCACGTCAAAGAACAGGTAAAATATAATAATTGCAGGCACTTATTTGTTTCAGGGCAGCACACGAAAATTCGTGCAAATAAAACACGTATGTATAATGGATGTGATACGGACCAGAACCAAACATTAACAATGGACAGAATGGATTTGAACTTACTCTAGTTCCACAAAGGAAACTTAATAATTTTTAGGTCAGTACGGTAAATAACCATGTAAATTACAAGCATTAAAGAGGCACAGCATGTTTTCACGGACTAATTCTGTTAAGATAAAATTACGCTCGTATCTTTTTTTAAGAGTAATGCAGTGATATCAACTGTCACACAAGATGAAGAATGAACTTAGCAGACTTTCCGTTTAATTTGGCAAAATTTAAAAACATACATTTTAGCGGGCAATAGAATTTTTAGCGTAGTAAAACACAATTTCCAAAAATTGGATTTTTACATGTCTTAACACGTTTCTATTTTAAATCCTTGTTTTAAAAAATTGTGTTTGATTTTTGCCACTGTTTTTACATTTGGCAGAAATTTAGTGAATTTTATGTAAACATTCGGCAGATTTTCAAATTTGGAGTTGAAGTTAGGTTTTACTTTTTGAGGAGGAGAGTGGTCCACATGTTGAGTTTTCCCGCATGCAGAGTTTTTTTTTAGAATGTCCATGAAAAACGAATAATAGAGGCTTTATTGTAGTGTGTTTTCATATCTGCAGTTTNTTTCAAATTTGGAGTTGAGGTTAGGTTTTACTTTTTGAGGAGGAGAGTGGTCCACATATTGAGTTTTCCCGCATGCCGAGTTTTTTTTTAGAATGTCCATGAAAAACGAATAATAGAGGCTTTATTGTAGTGTGTTTTCATATCTGCAGTTTNCGAGTTTTTTTTTAGAATGTCCATGAAAAACGAATAATAGAGGCTTTATTGTAGTGTGTTTTCATATCTGCAGTTTTGAGATTCTCCTGGGCTGAAAATATTGATTTACTCTACCCCTATCAAATGCAGGGAATTAATCCTAATTTCCCTTCCCCCTCTTGCTGTATCATGCAGATTTTTTAGCTTCCAATTTTTCTTATCTATAAAAGTCATTTAGCAATAAATTTGTGACTGTCCAAGTTAGGTTGGTTTCCTAGTATCAAAATCTTGGAAAAAAACTTAAAAAGAAACGGAAGAGATTAGCATGTTTTATTTGTAATATCGCACTAAGTTTTACCTTGCATGTTGTCCTAATACCATTCACAAATGAAAGAGAAAACTGTATCGGGATATGAACTTCTGCTGTAATTAATCTACTTGTTCACAGCCCTGTCAATGAAATATANAAAGAGAAAACTGTATCGGGATATGAACTTCTGCTGTAATTAATCTACTTGTTCACAGCCCTGTCAATGAAATATAGTCTTTACTCTTCCTTTCAGCAGTTCAGTACAGTTTTTTTGTTGTGTGGTCTCATAAAGGGCGGTTCAGGGTTTCTCGAGTGTAACATGAATAACAATAGGCCGACGGGTTGGCACACACACATGGGTAAACATTGGCGACCTTGATGGAAGAGGTGGATAGTCATATGTTAGTGAGTGATTTCCATTTGTAGAGGTCTCCACTCTTCAGTCATACGGTAGTGCTGAAGAGAATCATGATAGTCCAGTAACCAAAATAAATTAAACAAATTTTTTTCTGTCTAATTCCTTCAAATTTTTTAATTTCATAATAAATTTTTTGACAAAAAAAAGGTCTTTACTTTGAGGGGAATTATTATTACTGGGGTTATTTTGTAGAGATTTGACTATATCTGCAAACAGTTACGCAACCTATACAGACTGCCACCTTCATGTGGGTATGCAGTTACCCACATGATGAGCAAACAAATTGCTTGGTTTTAGCGCAACCAGACTCCGCTACAAGCCATCATGTTTGCATGCTCACCATATCTTGGTAGATGTTGAGGATGGTCTCCTTGGCCTTCATCACTCCCTCTTTCTCCCCGGCGATGGTGATCTCATCCTTCATGACCGACAGAGGAGGCACGTTGATCCTCACGTTCGTCTCCTCCATCAGTGCACTGACCCTCTCGTTGTGGGCCCCGCAAATGAATGGGTGATACATCTTTGGCACCATCACACGCTCATACGCCTGCTTCGACTGTCAGCAACAGGGAAACACTTTTTACCAACCCTTCACTTTCTGAGAACCACGTGAACACATTTAACACAAAACCAACAGTCTCTGCATATCTCAGTTCCCTTGAAGAGGGACATCATTATTTTCACCCACCTTAAAGAGGCTAGTTACCCTACATCTTAAATTTATTAACATTTGAGAACTAATTTTTTTTACTAACAATATAAAAACTGAACCCATTAAAGTGCAGTACATACCAATAGTTTAGCTGCAGCTCTAGTCTATCTGTAACCATATTCAAAATTGTAACTAGTTTTTTTTATCTTGCATGACAAAATGTGAATAGAAACCAATAAACACCAGCTTTAGTAATATTATGATGTAGTACTGCACGTCTTACAAAGCCTTAATCTCTTGTATAAAATCTAAAAAATTACATGAAAAGCAATGAATCCCAAGACATAGAGGCCAACTACTGAAATGAAAACATCTCTGTTCAGGCACATTACGTAGACATGAAAATCTACTCTTGTGGTAATGCAGAATCTACAATACATTACCTGCTCATCAGAAGTGACTTTGATCATATGCACTGCTTTCTCTATCCCTTCCTTGGTACCCGTAATTGTGATCGTATCGGAAGGGTCCAGCATGACTGGAACAGAGATCTTAGTCGCTGTGTTCTTCTCTAAATCTTTCAACTTTGTCCCGCTCTTGCCCATAATAAAACGGTGATGCTCCTTTGGAATTGGTATGGAAACACTGGCCTAAAAAAATGTTTAAATGCTGTCAGTAAACACAGAAAATAAAAATTTCACACTTGAAAACAAAACGTCTGAACAATTTGACATCAGAACATTACATCTTCTGTCGTGATGACTATACTGCACCTGGGTTTGGAAGTGTATGAGAATTTTGCGTCTGGCATCGAGCACCGCACTTTGTTTCCCTGCAACCAGGAAAGTAAGGGAATGATCCTTGGATTCAGAGATCTCGATATGAGCCCCAGTGTCCTTCATTATCATTTGGCATGTGCGGACAGACTCTCCTTCCCCAAATTTATCGCTGTGATCAAACTTTCGCTCCTCAAGCGGCACCCGAAAAACCTACAAAAGTCAACATTTGAAAATAATACAGCAGCACTAGTATCATAAATAAAAAATTAAAAAATGTTAGTTTTACAAAAATTTATAACAACCTAATATGTGTTGGTTAAAGATATAATTTTCACTTTGAATAAAAAATTGGTTACACATAGTAAAATTTGATTGCAGTGTACATCACATTAATGTAAGATTTTCAATTCCCGCCCAAATACCCTATGTCAACTATGTAAAAATATTTCACTTGTAGCATATGAAATTTACGTTAACTTTCAGTACAACAAGAATTATTTTACATCATGTCTTCTAAGATGGAATAAATTAAATGTCCATACACAGGTTTTACAAAGTAGAGATTGTTTTAACCCTAATTCAACCTAAATTGGTTTTTTTTTTTACCAAGTACAATATGTAAAAAATTAGGCTTTCACAAAATTAACTAGAATAATTGCCACAACACAAATTTTATGAGCCATTCTTCGTTATGAATAAGACCTTACAGCAGCTCTGAAAGTAGTTCAGTTTACTTCACTTTCCAAGACTGCACAGATGTATTCAACAACAGAGCTCAACTTTGTTCTTGCTGGTCAGCACATTTGAACCACCAGTGATGTTAAAAACCCAATAAATCAGTTCTAAAAGAGGGAATGTTTTATTTCATTGTATTAAAACCAAAGATAAGAATTAAAAATTCAAAATTTGTGCAAAATTATAAACATACTTTTTGACTCTCCTTCACTGGAAAATACCTAGCCAGGAGTTAAGTGGTAATATAATATTTGACTGAACAATTTTCTGGTTCAGACTTCCTAGAATGTCACCAGGGAAAAGATACCAGTCATCAAAAGAAAGAATTCTGTACTTAACTGTGACAAGAATTTAAAAAAACAAAATCAGGACGGCCAAACAAACATAAACATATAAAACCATGGTATGGTCCATACCATATAAGAAGGCCACTTTCTGACAGTCAGTGAGTAGCAACTTGAAGTATACGAAACAAAGTGCCATTAACAAAATTCTGTATCAGCTGATGCACGAACGAACAAAAGTTAAAATTACGTTGGCTATTCTGAGTGAACTGCCGATGCACATCAGAAAAGCAGAAATTACGCAGGTAAGAAAGAGTTCTTAGATTTATTAATACATTTTATTTTACGAGGTTACAAAACAATGGTTGTTAGTGTTAAAAACTAAACTTTGTGATAATGTAGTTATGTATAGGTGTTAAAAATGAAATTTACAATAGAACGATACGACGTGGAAAAGTTTTCTGAAGTTGTGTTAACTTCAGAAAGCTTTTTCACGTCATATCATACATATCCAACCACGCTCTCAACACCTCCTTGATATTAATTCCAAAAGCATTCCGAAATATTGCATAATATTGTTGAATAATTTTTTCTAATAATTTGACGAAATGACACGAATTTGAAATATATTTCCAGCCCGTAATATAAGAACTATCAACTTTAAAAAAGGGGCTATATATTGACCAAAAAAAAAGGATTGCTCAAACTTCGCCGTGACATGCTGTGCACGCAATCTGTCTGATCTTTTGCGAAGTATTACCAGCCAGAAATGAACCGCTTTCCTGCGCGATATATAAGAAATTTACAAACAGATGCCAATAGTTATATTTTTCCACGAGCTCTGCATAATTTTTAAAGTAACATATATTTAATGTACAACGATTTGGAGTACAGGTAATTTATATTCCGCCAGTAATCGTTCATCAATGTAAATTATACGCCATATTGTTCTCTCGAAACCCATCTCCTTGTTTCCGTAGACAGTGAGACACGTGTGAATAGTTTTTAAGCAATTCTAACGTTATTCCAAGTCACATATTTCCAATTTGTATATATTAGCTATAACGTCCAAAGTGTGATAATAGATACAACAGACAGTCTCGCAAATGTTAACCCAAATTCACTATCTCAGACAAATTAAAAAAGAGTTAGCAAATATTTAATTATTTGCAACATTTTATATTTTTACTTTTATAACCTACTTATTTTTTTAGACAGATGTCAGTCTTAAAATATCTTAAAATTTGTTTAGCATTACAGTACAATGAGAAGTGGATTAGCTGACAGCGTGTTGATAAAAAATACAGCCCCGACTTGACGGACCAGCTAATGGCGGAAGGATACGTAGTCAGATGTAAACAGTGGTGCTACTTTCGCCGAGCTGTCAAAAAGTGGCCTCCTTATATGGTACAGAATATACTACGGGACTGTATGGAAGAGAAAATGGACCATAACAGTTAGGGACAAAATTAGATTACAGACAGTTAGTATAGCAAGGATAATGTAAAAAATATGGCAATAAGTGTGTGTGCATACTGATGATCACCAGAGCTTGTTAGACAATGTACAAACAACAAATAACCACACAATGTCACTAAACATGTTCATGTACACAGTTTTAATTTACCCACAGAGAAATTAGCCTCACTATCTTTAGANAAAGAGAAAACTGTATCGGGATATGAACTTCTGCTGTAATTAATCTACTTGTTCACAGCCCTGTCAATGAAATATAATCTTTACTCTTCCTTTCAGCAGTTCAGTACAGTTTTTTTGTTGTGTGGTCTCATAAAGGGCGGTTCAGGGTTTCTCGAGTGTAACATGAATAACAACAGGCCGACGGGTTGGCACACACACATGGGTAAACATTGGCGACCTTGATGGAAGAGGTGGATAGTCATATGTTAGTGAGTGATTTCCATTTGTAGAGGTCTCCACTCTTCAGTCATACGGTAGTGCTGAAGAGAATCATGATAGTCCAGTAACCAAAATAAATTAAACAAATTTTTTTCTGTCTAATTCCTTCAAATTTTTTAATTTCATAATAAATTTTTTGACAAAAAAAAAAGGTCTTTACTTTGAGGGGAATTATTATTACTGGGGTCATTTTGTAGAGATTTGACTATATCTGCAAACAGTTACGCAACCTATACAGACTGCCACCTTCATGTGGGTATGCAGTTACCCACATGATGAGCAAACAAATTGCTTGGTTTTAGCGCAACCAGACTCCGCTACAAGCCATCATGTTTGCATGCTCACCATATCTTGGTAGATGTTGAGGATGGTCTCCTTGGCCTTCATCACTCCCNTACAAGCCATCATGTTTGCATGCTCACCATATCTTGGTAGATGTTGAGGATGGTCTCCTTGGCCTTCATCACTCCCTCTTTCTCCCCGGCGATGGTGATCTCATCCTTCATGACCGACAGAGGAGGCACGTTGATCCTCACGTTCGTCTCCTCCATCAGTGCACTGACCCTCTCGTTGTGGGCCCCGCAAATGAATGGGTGATACATCTTTGGCACCATCACACGCTCATACGCCTGCTTCGACTGTCAGCAACAGGGAAACACTTTTTACCAACCCTTCACTTTCTGAGAACCACGTGAACACATTTAACACAAAACCAACAGTCTCTGCATATCTCAGTTCCCTTGAAGAGGGACATCATTATTTTCACCCACCTTAAAGAGGCTAGTTACCCTACATCTTAAATTTATTAACATTTGAGAACTAATTTTTTTTACTAACAATATAAAAACTGAACCCATTAAAGTGCAGTACATACCAATAGTTTAGCTGCAGNAGAACTAATTTTTTTTACTAACAATATAAAAACTGAACCCATTAAAGTGCAGTACATACCAATAGTTTAGCTGCAGTTCTAGTCTATCTGTAACCATATTCAAAATTGTAACTAGTTTTTTTTATCTTGCATGACAAAATGTGAATAGAAACCAATAAACACCAGCTTTAGTAATATTATGATGTAGTACTGCACGTCTTACAAAGCCTTAATCTCTTGTATAAAATCTAAAAAATAACATGAAAAGCAATGAATCCCAAGACATAGAGGCCAACTACTGAAATGAAAACATCTCTGTTCAGACATGAAAATGTAGTCTTGTGGTAATGCAGAATCTGCAATACATTACCTGCTCATCAGAAGTGACTTTGATCATATGCACTGCTTTCTCTATCCCTTCCTTGGTACCCGTAATTGTGATTGTATCGGAAGGGTCCAGCATGACTGGAACCGAGATCTTAGTCGCTGTGTTCTTCTCTAAATCTTTCAACTTTGTCCCGCTCTTGCCCATAATAAAACGGTGATGCTCCTTTGGAATTGGTATGGAAACACTGGCCTAAAAAAATGTTTAAATGCTGTCGGTAAACACAGAAAATAAAAATTTCACACTTGAAAACAAAACGTCTGAACAATTTGACATCAGAACATTACATCTTCTGTCGTGATGACTATACTGCACCTGGGTTTGGAAGTGTATGAGAATTTTGCGTCTGGCATCGAGCACCGCACTTTGTTTCCCTGCAACCAGGAAAGTAAGGGAATGATCCTTGGACTCAGAGATCTCGATATGAGCCCCAGTGTCCTTCATTATCATTTGGCATGTGCGGACAGACTCTCCTTCCCCAAATTTATCGCTGTGATCAAACTTTCGCTCCTCAAGCGGCACCCGAAAAACCTACACAAGTCAACATTTGAACATAATACAGCAGCACTAATATCATAAATAAAAAATTAAAAAATGTTAGTTTTACAAAAATTTATAACAACCTAATATGTGTTGGTTAAAGATATAATTTCCACTTTGAATAAAAAATTGGTTACACATAGTAAAATTTGATTGCAGTGTACATCACATTAATGTAAGATTTTCAATTCCCGCCCAAATACCCTATGTCAACTATGTAAAAATATTTCACTTATAGCATATGAAATTTACGTTAACTTTCAGTACAACAAGAATTATTTTACATCATGTCTTCTAAGATGGAATAAATTAAATGTCCATACACAGGTTTTACAAAGTAGTGATTGTTTTAACCCTTATTCAACCTAAATTGGTTTTTTTTTTACCAAATACGATATGTAAAAAATTAGGCTTTCACAAAATTAACTAGAATAATTGCCACAACACAAATTTTATGAGCCGTTCTTCGTTATGAATAAGACCTTACAGCAGCTCTGAAAGTAGTTCAGTTTACTTCACTTTCCAAGACAGCACAGATGTATTCAACAACAGAGCTCAACTTTGTTCTTGCTGGTCAGCACATTTGAACCACCAGTGATGTTAAAAACCCAATAAATCAGTTCTAAAAGAGGGAATGTTTTATTTCATTGTATTAAAACCAAAGATAAGAATAAAAAATTCAAAATTTGTGCAAAATTATAAACATACTTTTTGACTCTCCTTCAGTGGAAAATACCTAGCCAGGAGTTAAGTGGTAATATAATATTTGACTGAACAATTTTCTGGTTCAGACTTCCTAGAATGTCACCAGGGAGAAGATACCAGTCATCAAAAGAAAGAATTCTGTACTTAACTGTGACAAGAATTTAAAAAAACAAAATCAGGACGGCCAAACAAACATAAACATATAAAACCATGGTATGGTCCATACCATATAAGAAAGCCACTTTCTGACAGTCAGTGAGTGGCAACTTGAAGTATACGAAACAAAGTGCCATTAACAAAATTCTGTATCAGCTGATGCACGAACAAACAAAAGTTAAAATTACGTTGGCTATTCTGAGTGAACTGCCGATGCACATCAGAAAAGCAGAAATTACGCAGGTAAGAAAGAGTTCTTAGATTTATTAATACATTTTATTTTACGAGGTCTGTTTTGTTACCAACAATCACAATTTAACTAAACTTTGTGATAATGTAGTTATGTATAGGTGTTAAAAATGAAATTTACAATAGAACGATACGACGTGGAAAAGTTTTCTGAAGTTGTGTTAACTTCAGAAAGCTTTTTCACGTCATATCATCCATATCCAACCACGCTCTCAACACCTCCTTGATATTAATTCCAAAAGCATTCCGAAATATTGCATAATATTGTTGAATAATTTTTTCTAATAATTTGACGAAATGACACGAATTTGAAATATATTTCCAGCCCGTAATATAAGAACTATCAACTTTAAAAAAAGGGCTATATATCGACCAAAAAAAAGAAGGATTGCTCAAACTTCGCCGTGACATGCTGTGCACGCAATCTGTCTGATCTTTTGCGAAGTATTACCAGCCAGAAATGAACCGCTTTCCTGCGCGATATATAACAAACTTACAAACAGATGCCAATAGTTATATTNTAACGAATTTACAAACAGATGCCAATAGTTATATTTTTCCACGAGCTCTGCATAATTTTTAAAGTAACATATATTTAATGTACAACGATTTGGAGTACAGGTAATTTATATTCCGCCGGTAAACGTTCATCAATGTAAATTATACGCCATATTGTTCTCTCGAAACCCATCTCCTTGTTTCCGTAGAAAGTGAGACACGTGTGAATAGTTTTTAAGCAATTCTAACGTTATTCCAAGTCACATATTTCCAACTCGAATATATTAGCTATAACGTCCAAAGTGTGATAATAGATACAACAGACAGTCTCGCAAATGTTAACCCAAATTCACTATCTCGGACAAATTAAAAAAGAGTTAGCAAATATTTAATTATTTGCAACATTTTATATTTTTACTTTTATAACCTACTTATTTTTTTAGACAGATGTCAGTCTTAAAATTTGTTTAGCATTACAGTACAATGAGAAGTGGATTAGCTGACAGCGTGTTGATAAAAAATACAGCCCCGACTTGACGGACCAGCTAATGGCGGAAGGATACGTAGTCAGATGTAAACAGTGGTGCTACTTTCGCCAAGCTGTCAAAAAGTGGCCTTCTTATATGGTACAGAATATACTATGGGACTGTATGGAAGAGAAAATAGACCATAACAGTTAGGGACAAAATTAGATTACAGACAGTAAGTATAGCAAGGATAATGTAAAAAATATGGCAATAAGTGTGTGTGCATACTGATGATCACCAGAGCTTGTTAGACAATGTACAATCAACAAATAACCACACAATTTATAACTACCCATTAAACACAATGTCACTAAACATGTTCATGTACACAGTTTTAATTTACCCACAGAGAAATTAGCCTCACTATCTTTAGAANACACAATGTCACTAAACATGTTCATGTACACAGTTTTAATTTACCCACAGAGAAATTAGCCTCACTATCTTTAGAAGCATTTCCATTTCTTAGTTCGGGAGAGAAGAATACACTGTTAGTAGGCACTTTTGAAATTAACTTTTGAAAAATATCACTGCCTCTACCTTCATATATTTTAACAGGCATACTGCTTGGCGTATGCCCAGCAGAGTTGGCAACGTTGGAGGGAAAGTAGTTCCACCGCTTAATTTTGAATTAAATGTATTATTATGTTAAACATTTATGGATACTGAAATTATTTCTTTTATGTTCTGTTTATTTTTAATGCATATAAGTGTAAGAATCATCAAGTTTGTAAAACATTTACTTCTATAATAATTTCACAGTTTCACTTGATCGAGACATGACTAAAGTGAGCAGGCCCATTGCAATCGTAATTTTACATAAGGTGGAACATTCATACAAGAAGATCTCAAGCAGGGCTTTCAAAAATGCTCAGTTTAGCGTGAACAGCCTTATATATTCCTTCATGTCCCTGGAACATGCAGATCCAGGTTTTGGCATACTTCTTATCACTACCCTGCCCTGTTATAGTGACCATCTTGAAATCCTCCACCTGCTGTGATAAGAAGTTAAAAGACATAATTAAAACTAGGAACCACAACAGGTCTAGTGCCTAGGGTTTTGTAGACAACATTCTAACTATGTACTTCCTCTAGTCAGATGAACTGCTTGCATCTCTTCTTATTTCTGGTGCCTGTTAACTCATAAGAAAATACTGACACAGCTAATGATCACACCTGGGTAACCACAGAGGAGCCAATCCTCATCTTGTTGTTCCATTGTCCCAGCTGGTTCACTGTCGGGGAGGATGATGTCACAGACTCGGGCAGGGCCGGGAACACTTCATCATAGGTGTAAGTTGGTGGCTCGTAGGCGGCTTCCTCTTCCGTCACTGGTTGCTGCATTGTCGGGATGTCCTGATTCGCGCCAAGTCGTTACAGCAACACTGCAATGCACAGTTTACATGGCTGCTGCAGTTACAAGTTCAAAACACTGAATGTAACAGTACGTNTTACAGCAACACTGCAATGCACAGTTTACATGGCTGCTGCAGTTACAAGTTCAAAACACTGAATGTAACAGTACGTACATTGATTCTAACTTATATTATTGGATGCTTCACAAATAAACCTTCATTTTAATTGGAAAGTCAGATATGAAAANGATTCTAACTTATATTATTGGATGCTTCACAAATAAACCTTCATTTTAATTGGAAAGTCAGATATGAAAAAATAATCATTTTAAATGTGCAACCTAATAATGACATAGTAAAAAAAAATTACTATTAACAAAAATCTTGTGGCAGTTTTATTTTTAAAGAAGCTATCATTACTATGTCACACTAATACTTTTGNATTACTATTAACAAAAATCTTGTGGCAGTTTTATTTTTAAAGAAGCTATCATTACTATGTCACACTAATACTTTTGTGGGAAAATGAGCACTGAAAATGTTGCATTAAAGTGGAACTGAATATGAAGCTAGACACAGACACTTGTTATTAGTAGTTCAATTTAATGTGTATTAAGTGTTCTGATGTAACCAACCATTACAAAGAAATTCAGTTTTCACAATCACACTCAGGATCTAACTTCCAAGTGCTCTCAGACTTGACACGCATCTGCACAGAACATTGTTTATCACGGACAGCAATCAGTGCTTGGAGCTAGTTCCACATTACTTGTTCAATGAAGTACATGGCATATCACCAATGGGATGGAAACAGCATTCGTTACCACACTAAGAAGCCTGCCTGGGTTTCACATACACATTAGATAATGGGCAATTATAATGCAATCTGTGAATACATAAAAACATGCACACTAGGTACTTGGATAGAATTAGACTCTCTCCACAACACGCGGAGAAAATATGCAATTNATACATAAAAACATGCACACTAGGTACTTGGATAGAATTAGACTCTCTCCACAACACGCGGAGAAAATATGCAATTCCACAAATCACCAAGAAAAAATTGGCAGGCAATGTTTATACCTATACTCATTCCATGCCAATTCAGCATACCTGAATCATTATANATACATAAAAACACGCACACTAGGTACTTGGATAGAATTAGACTCTCTCCACAACACGCGGAGAAAATATGCAATTACACAAATTACCAAGAAAAAATTGGCAGGCAATGTTTATACCTATACTCATTCCATGCCAATTCAGCATACCTGAATCATTATAGTGTACAAGTTTCCTACTTACATGTCTAATGCCAATACACAGAGTTGAAATGCAGAATATACCTGCACCATTAGACTTTTTTTACCTCCTTACCTTTTTTACTCCACCAAATCACTTCATGACTCACTGCACTGCAGAAACCAAAGATCTCGTCATACTTGACACTGATACACAGTGCCCTGCGTTCTACGTTATCCTGCTGTCACCGAGTGTACCACCTGGGTAGACTTTTCTCAACCAGAGCATCCTACAAGGAGCGTGCATGAACCATGATGGCACCACAGCAACACAGATACCGTCACAATGCAACGCAGGTCTCCAGGTAGGTAGTAGGGCTTAACGTCTCGTCGAGAGCGAGGTCACTAGTGTCGGAGAAAATTGCTCAGAGAAGCNCTCCAGGTAGGTAGTAGGGCTTAACGTCTCGTCGAGAGCGAGGTCACTAGTGTCGGAGAAAATTGCTCAGAGAAGCAGAAATGGAGAGGGAACCCACCATGGCCTGCAGAAAGGAATCATTCCAGCATTCACCATGGAAAACCGAAATCAGGATGGCCAGATCAGGATTCAAACCCAGGTCCTTCCGAATTTGAGTTTTAAGTTTAACCACTGCGCCGCCTCATTCGGTCACCTGCCTCCACATGCCCAACATGCCTCGGAGGTGGCACGACATCAGAACCCAGGCACCACTGTGTAGCCACAGATGCGCGTGGCTGAGATTGAGAAGAACCCCCAACTGAAGNAGCAGGCCTCCAGGGGCAGGAGTCACCTGCCTCCACATGCCCAACATGCCTCGGAGGTGGCACGACATCAGAACCCAGGCACCACTGTGTAGCCACAGATGCGCGTGGCTGAGATTGAGAAGAACCCCCAACTGAAGTGTGCATACTTGGGGTTGACTGGTGAGGTCAACATGGCANCAGATGCGCGTGGCTGAGATTGAGAAGAACCCCCAACTGAAGTGTGCATACTTGGGGTTGACTGGTGAGGTCAACATGGCAGCATGCGTGCTACTGTGCAGGAAATGGCTCTTGCCTTCTCGCAGGTTTTTAAGGGGTCGTGTCTTCCTCGTGTGTTGACCTCTGTCGTGTCTGCAATAGTATTAATAGTTGCGCCAGCACTGGTGGATAGGTCAACATCACCAACCTTTACGTAGGTCAGCCTAGGGAACTTGACTTTACCCATTTTCTCATGTGGGACAACTTGAATGTTACGAAGAAGCTTGGTAGACCTGACACTACAATAGTTGGCATCACAAGTCATTGACCATGGAAGCACAAAGATACAAGCACACAACTAGGTTAATACAAAATGATTAGAAGGGTCTAGCACAATGAGTTTCAAAATGTCGTATGGGGTCTAGTTCCAGATAATACACAAAATTGATTTTTGAAGTTATATTTCTTTTGGCGCATTGAGGGTAAAAGTTAAGTGTGCAACGGAAGTTGCACGCGCGCAGTGNATTTTTGAAGTTATATTTCTTTTGGCGCATTGAGGGTAAAAGTTAAGTGTGCAACGGAAGTTGCACGCGCGCAGTGTAACAAAATTCAACAGTGAATATGGTAGGGGTATGACCCAACACGCATGTGCGTATAGTTGCATGCCCATGAAAGTGAAAATTGTTGGGGTATGACCCAACGCGCATATTGTCTAGTTATATACAAATGCAAGGTACACAACATAGCACGTAGTTATATTTAAAACAGACAGAAAATNGCGCATATTGTCTAGTTATATACAAATGCAAGGTACACAACATAGCACGTAGTTATATTTAAAACAGACAGAAAATCAGTTCATGTAATAAGTAAATTGAAAAACATTTCATTTATATAGTTTGAATTTAATTATGATATGCGATAAGATCTGAATGAATATAGGCATGAAATGGTAACATACGTAATACAATTTTATTTTAGTCACGTCAAAGAAGTATAACTTCCAACGTGCGTACGTAAGTATTTTATTTTATTTTTAACTTTTCTACAGATATTACATTATTTATCATATAAAAGGACTAAACCACACACGTTGCATAATAAGTTCTGCTCCCAGAAAGCCAACTCCTTCATGGCACATATGTATGCCAATTTACAGAAATGATTGTATGGATGGCAGCATGGAATCAGGACATTAACTGCACAGTTACCCTCCCTATCTTTGTTTCATAACTGTCACATAACATGCCCTTAAAATTCAGCATTCAATGCCAATACTGCCATCCTCAGAAATACTGCTGTCAAAAAATGTTTGCCTCAAGCAACCCAAATTCAATATTACTACACATGAAAGGCTGTGATGCTGGAGACAAAAGTTTTCATTTACATTTTGCATGATTTCCAAGCATGAACATGTTAGTGTATCTTTAAAAAAAATTCATGTATTGTGTAATTACAAGAGTTCAGATCCCAAAATCCATTTCTTCCTCCCCTCCCCGCTGTTGATCAAAACCGATGATAGCAAAAACCAGTTCTATTTGAAAGTCAAGGTAATCACAACTTCAGGTGTATCGTACAGTACAATAAACAGATGTGAACAGCGCTGGTATGATAAGCGGCTTTTGCCTGCCCATGTTCCANAGGTGTATCGTACAGTACAATAAACAGATGTGAACAGCGCTGGTATGATAAGCGGCTTTTGCCTGCCCATGTTCCACGCTCCCAAATCGCTACATGCTCTCTGATAAAATACGGGTGCTGATTAGCTGGTAACCAACATAAGTGATCAACGACCACACAATACAGTCACCAAGTTAGACTGTAAACCATGCATACGGTGCTATCAACTAAAATCACAAAAATATATTAACTAAAAAATTATATATTTGCAGATTGTAAATGATACACGATGGTCCTATTACATCACGATTCAGCACAAACATAAATTTTAATGTTGCAGGATTTTCTGGGGTAATATTGTGGCTACGATAATTTTAACTGTAATCCAACAAGAAATACATACAGGTGATCACAGACATTTTATGAAACTGAAAACAACTTCCATTAAACATGATGTCATTAAACTTGTTCATACACACAGTTTTAATTTGCCAACAGACAGCTTGGCCTCTCTATGTTTAGCAACATTTCAATTTCTTAGTTTGGGAGAAAAGAATACTCTGTAAAAATACAGTTGCAGGACATGTGGATTTCTTCATGCCCTCTGGAATGTGCCATACCACTTATAACAGCAGGTCAAGGTTATGGCATTGTTCTTATCACTACTCTGCCACGTTGTAATGGCCATCTCGAAATCATGCACTCTTCCATTTTACATGTTCCACTACATGTCAGTGTATGTGAGCACTTTCTTTCCCCCTGCTTCTGACACTACACAGTGCTGACAACCACCCTAAATAAGGGCGTAAAATACTGTCCACTACTACTTCAAAATACCAATTTAATGACCAAACTTACCCAGGACACCTAGTTTCAAAATGTGTAAGTCTACAATCTATAAAGGATTAAGGTTCCAAGTCAAGGCAAAGAATTATAACTGGCATTCGCCATGCAAATTGTATTATATTACGCCAGTACATAATGCAAAAATTGCACATAATTGCAATTTTAATATCTATAAAATAAAAGAGTTGAAACCATCTGTCATGGACCAGATGGGATAAGCACGTACATATGTATGTATATTGTCTCAATATCGAAACATAAAACCGTAAAAACTAGCGGAAAAATGTCGACAGCAACGCCATTTATTGGCAAACGCAACACATGCGCTTAAAACAACTTACAATCAAATCCGGACCTAATACCCTGTCCTTATGGGACGTCACCATAGTCGACGTGTCACTTGATAACATTACATGCTTTGACAACTTACTGTGCTGTAATTCAGATAATCCGTCCTATTTATTCGTTAATCGCATCCCTTTTTCTTGGGATCGGTATCCACCTGAAAAACCAAACACGGTTAAAGCACATGTATTTCAATCACATCTTTAAATAAGTATCAGACATTGTGACAACCCACCGAACTCCAAGCACAAAATGAATCCACGCCGGCGCATGCGCACGCTGAAAATAAACCAGATTTATCATTTATTTGCGATAGTAATCGACGGAATATGAATTTAATTCTATCGAAATGTAAACAATCTTGCAATAAGATTAGACCGTTGGCAGCAAATTTATTAATTAAAGAATCAAAATTGTTTCTTCCAAAATTCTGACGATCACTACATAACATAAATAAAAAGTCTCTCTGAAAAATACAAACACTCTGGAAAAATCATCCACACTGAAAGTATACAAACAAGAAGAATCAAGTANCATAACATAAATAAAAAGTCTCTCTGAAAAATACAAACACTCTGGAAAAATCATCCACACTGAAAGTATACAAACAAAAAGAATCAAGTATGAAATAAGTGTCCAAAATATAGATGACATTCTAGAATTGCTATATATGTTAAGTATAATTGTGTTGGATTGTTATTATGTCCTAGTTCGCGTTTGTGTAACAGGAAGAAGTAGAGATGGGTAAGAATGCCACTAATTTGTACGTGCGACAAGTCACGACCAGCATCATCAAAGTAACAAGGTCAAGTCGAAGTGACATAATAATAATAATCCACAATGGGCAACATGCAAATTTCGCCAATATTGTTGAAAATGATTCGAACACATTTGTATATCTTTGTGAAAATAAAAATTCACCGTTTTTTTTTTTACATAAAAATGGGTTTTGACAAAGCTATTTTAGTATTTAAACATTAACTTTCGCGGCCGCTGTCACCTGAATGAGGAACGCTATCTCATTGTTTTGACGTCACTAATCATAAACTGGCGACTGGCTCCGGCATGTTGCAAACACGCAGCACTAAAATGGAAGGCAACTCAGTCGAATAATCTGCCACATGTGCTACGTGATGACTTAAATTCCCATTGTTTTGTGTAACATAAATTAAGATGTGTAAAATTGCAATGGTAAGAACTTGTCTCATATCGCACAGTCGTGATCTTCAAAGTGACTGTAGGCCTACATCACATGTTAAAACTTATTTGATTGTACATTTTATTGATTTACGTATTATTATTATCATCTGTGTTTATGTTTGCGATTGCTAAGATTCAAAGTAGGAAATTAAAATATGGAATAAGTATTACACTCACAAGAATAACACAATTGTAATGACAGCGACTTCAGTGAGAGTACTGTGTTGTCGCGCGCCATGTTTGATGTCTGATACATTAACTACATTATTTAGAAATGAAAAGTAATGTTGTGTTGAGAAAGAATGTTACAAATATTTCCGAATTCTAAACCACGTTTCAGTAGTCATAAAAACTTTGTTTGCTTTATATATATCAGATAACGAGCAGTATGGTGACAGTAAGCCTAAAGCTAGCACGCTAGTCTCTACCCGACACCGTACGACTTCTCCAGCAGCTGTGGGTCGGTCGCGAGCAGAATGTCACGCTGCCAGCCGGCAAACCTGTATCTGCGTTCCACCAAGTTATATTAGTGATATAACTCCGGAATTTATAATACAGATCTTTGAAAAAAATTATTTTTAAAAAACTTGCCTATTTTGTTGTTTCTTAAGTTTTGTGTACCTAACATACATTTTATTATTTTGTACACATATGCTGAAAATATAGAAATGGTANATTGTTTCTTAAGTTTTGTGTACCTAACATACATTTTATTATTTTGTACACATATGCTGAAAATATAGAAATGGTAGTTTGAGAAACACTTAATACCTGGGATGAGATTAAATACAGCGAAGAAAATCGGTAATAGAAGCTTAAAAGTTANTAGTTTGAGAAACACTTAATACCTGGGATGAGATTAAATACAGCGAAGAAAATCGGTAATAGAAGCTTAAAAGTTAGTTTTATTCTCAAAATCTGTTTTCTTTCTGTTTATTTAAGGAAAAGGGTTATAAAAGTAACACAGCTTACTTGCGTAAAACACTTAGGCTAATTAGTGTCAATTTTGTGGGTCTCGTAATTTTTTATAACTTCCATCTCAGTATCTTTGAAAAAAAAAAGAAGAGCAAATATGAAAATAAGGTCATCCTTGATAATCATGTCTAAAAACATGCATTTTAGTTTTTGAAAGTAAAAATTAAGTTGCTATACAACTTAAATTCTTAGGCTTATGAAAGCTAACTAGAGAAAAATCCAAACAACTGAAATTTATTAGAAATCGCTATGTTTGAAAAATACAGTATAATATAAACCCAACTTTTTGCAAGAGGGACTCTTGAACCCCACCCAAATAATTTAATGTTTAATTTTCATGGCTTAATATCGTGACATGTTATTATTTAGGCATACAATGTGAATATAGCCTTAATATGATAGCTGTGCTATTGAAACGAATGTTAGAAGTAATATTAAATTAATAATAAATATCTATACCAAATTTTTTATGTTAGCCCTAACTTGGAATGTATAAACTTACAAAATGTAAAATTTACATTGTGTCGCTAGATTTTTTTAAACACATATGCCTTTACTATTATGAAATACGTTAAAAATTTTTTAATGCTCATGTCTACATCACATACGAATTGCTAAACGTGTTGTGGTGCGTATTTAACAATGCCATAGTATCATAATGAAGCTTAGGTCAGATGTTAATAGTAGCTATTAAGAAGTTCAGTGTTAAAAGTGCCTACATAAGGGAAACATACACACCTTAAATATAATTATGTACATCAAAATGGTCATCGCAAACAGAAAGAACTGATATTGGATAAACACCTTCAATGTCTCGCCTAACTGCGTTAAACGATGTCTTCCTGTTTGTTTCGTTTTTTGTAAATAACAAATATATTATCGGGTGTTTTGCGAGATGTACTAGTATACTGCGGTACAATAAACCATTAAGATGATTTTGGTATACTTGACTGTTTATTTTCTCTTTTCATTACTTCAAACAATTTATATTTAACTAAATATGCATCACCTCTGAAGTAAACAAAAGAGGGCGGACGAGGTTGTATCTAACTTGTGACGTCTCAGAGTGAGCAGGTGCGACAGACACATTTTGACGGGCAATTCAAATGTAAAACTTTAATTCAATCATAACTTTTTCAAAACTAATTTTTAATTGTGTTATTTTGTAAATCCATTTCTAACACATAAATGAATGAAAACCAAGTGCCTGAAAAAAAAGTGCATGTTGCCCATTGGGTTACCGCCCGGTGGCGAGCTCTTTCACCTCCCCCATTACCAGACAAAATTCACTTCCTTGCCCTTCCTGAACTTTGTAACCCCCCTCTCAGAAACCAATTCCTCCTGCAACACATTCAACTCCCTCACACACCTCCCAAGCATAGACTGCCTACCCCACTCTGTTCTACTCCACACCCTTTGAAACTTCTCACTGTGGTTTCCTCTCCCTCTAAACACATCCTTATTTAGCTGGCATCGTAACCTTCCCCACCCTCCCATTCAATTTACTATCCTCTACATCCTGACCAGTCCTCCTGTCCTTCAACGAGCTCCATCCCATTTCCTTCATCATTACTGGTGGCCTATAGTTCCCTTCGTCCTCACCAACCTGCCCCTGTCTTCTCCACTTACCCTTCAACCATCTTGCTATCCTTCTTTGTACCTTTTCTAGCTCTTTCACCTCCACCTCCACGCACAGGTCCCAAACTGCTGCCGCATATTCTAACATCGACCATACCATTGTGCCATTTGCCTTCTCCTTCACCTCACCACAGACTCCCGCCATCACATTCCCCAACATTCCCAAAGCACTACTTCCCTTTCCAACCACCCTCTCTACTGTTTTTTTTTTTCATCTAAGGTTATCCTGCAATACAATTCCTAGATACTTATACTCTGCTTCTTCTTCTATCTCTTGCTCCTCCCATCTGTACATGTCCCTGCTTATCACCTTCTTCTTTGTAAACCTCACTATCTTAGTTTTTCTTACATTCATCTTCATTTTATTGTCTATGGTCCACAACTGTATCCTGTCAATGTCTGCCTGCAAGTTTTCACCCTTTCCTGCGACTGTATTCAATACACAATCATCTGCAAACAATCTTATTTTTCCCCTAACCACTAAACCCATGCCATTTACCATAAGAGTAAAAAAAAAAATGTTATCACTGTGAAATTGTATTCCAGGTAACATATTACGCAATAAGTTTTAATTTTGTACATTCTCATACAATGGATGAATGAATGAATGTTTGTTTGTGTTATTGCATCGGTAAGATTTTATTTTAGTACATAGCTGTACAAAATCAATATCTTATATTACGATTATCAGACTTATTCTCACATTAATATGCAAAATAAACAAGATATTATGTTTATTGCTACACAATGCAAAATAAATGCCTCCCCACCATCTTACAATATTATCTGCTTTAAATGTGCTTCATAATACCAAAAATGTGTATCACTTTTCAAAATTTAAAATTTAAGTAAAAAAAAAAATTTAAGGAATAAAATGTTGGCAAACAGAAAATGTTCTTAGAAATAAATGTTGCATAATTATTCTTTAAGAATATTCGAAACTACATTGTTAATTTTGCCCATAGTTTAACCATTCTTCTATATCCATATAGCTTCAAATAATTAATCAGTGGCACACTTCGGATAGTTGGTGTCTATTGCATTTTCATATCGCAGTATTCCTAATTTCTACACCACTACATTCCAGTAAATCGCACATTATATCTTTACGTGGTTTAGCAAGACAAAGTGAAGGTAAATAATTATTTCTATTTCACATCTTATTTATTCCTAACAGAGCGACTGGCACTGCTCATGTCGCGTGTCGCTCTGTAGGGTCACAGGTCGCCATCGTGGTACGCACATAGACTAAATATGAGGTTGTCCAATCTCGCTGGCTGCGCACAACCAATCTCCATGTCCAAAACATTGAACTGCTTTAATGCCAGCACGTCTAGAGAAAATGCCATTGTTTGGATTTTAGGTTGGAAAAATGATTTGCAAACAAATTCCGTGAGATGTATGTATACTTCCTCTGACCAGTTTGTAATGCAGTTTGATTTAATTCAAATTGGTAAAAGTATTTTTTTCCTATAATTGTACTTGTCATTTAAAAATTAAGATATAAACAAATACTTTCATTATTGTTGACCATGTACCTTTGACAGTTGTGTATGAATGGGTTAGGACAATGTTGGGTACATGCGCGGAAAAGAATAAGCTGTCTACATCTTTAGTCTATGACATGGAGCGCTTTGGAGCAGTTGGCGTGGTCTCAGTGACACCTCTCCGCTGTGACGGGAATTACCTGGCTCTGCTACTTTCAATTCTGTTCACTACAGCGACACGCCATAATCGTGTCGCTGTGACGCAAGTCGGCTCGACGTACTGTCGAAGCATTTCTGAGCAAGGTATAAATAATAGATAAAGCTATGATGACAAGCTAAGTGTGCCTCTTATATACGTAAATGTATTTGTACTTTATGTTTATATTGACTATTTGATCAAACTTGTAATGCACAATCGCAAAACTGATTCACGAATAACTTACTAGGTATAAATTTCAGTATTTAAATTACTCATAAATGGCTTCAAACTAGGGCGATATCTTGCCCATTTTACTGTCAAAACAATCTTATACCTTGCGAAACAAAAAACAGAAAAAAAGTAAAAAAAGTATGTTGGAAATGGACATATTGTTGCCTATAATACATTCTGTACCCATATAAGGCCACTTTTTGACAGCTCGACGAATGTAGCGCCACTGTTTACATCTGACTACATATCCTTCCGCCATCAGCTGGTCCATCACGTCGGGGCTGTATTTTTTATCAACACGCTGTCAGCTAATCCACTTCTCATTTACTGCAATGCTAAACCAATTTTATGATATTTTAAGACTGACATCTGTCAAAAAATATAAGTAGGTTATAAAGTTAAAAATATAAAATGTTGCAAATAATTAGATATTTGATAACTTTTTTAATTTGTCCGAGATAGTGAATTTGGGTTAAAATTTGTGAGACGGTCTGTTGTATCTATTATTACACTTTGGACGTTATAGCTAATATATACAAATTGGAAATATGTGATGTGGAATAACGTTAGAATTGCTTAAAAACTATTCACGCGTGTCTACGGAATCAAGGAGATGGGTTTCGAGAGAACAATATGGCGTATAATTTACGTAGACGAACGATTACCGGCCGAATATAAATGACTTGTACTCCAAATCGTTGTAGATGAAATATATGTTACTTTAAAAATTATGCAGAGCTCGTGGAAAAATATAACTATTGGCATATGTTTGTAAATTCGTTATATATCGCGCAAGAAAGAGGTTCATTTATGGCTGGTAATAGCTCGCAGAATATTCGATAGATAGCGCGCAACACGTCACAGCGAAGTTTTGAGTAACTCTCTTTATGGTCAAGAGATAGCGTATAATTAAAGTTGATAACTCTTATGTTACGGGCTGGAAATATATTTAAAATTCGTGTCGTTTCGTCAAATTATTAGAAAAAATAATTCAACAATATTATGCAATATTTTTGTATGCTTTTGGAATTAATATCATGGACGTGTTGAAAGCAAGGTTTGAGATGGATGATACGACGTGAAAAAACCCTTCTGAAGTTAGCACAACTTCAGAAAACTATTCCATGTCGTATCGTTTTATTCTACATTTCATTTTGAACACTTAAAAATAACTACATTATCACGAAGTTTAGTTTTTAACGCTAACAACCATTGTTTTGTGACCTCGTAAAATAAAATGTATTAATAAATCTACGAACTCTTTCTTATCCGCGCATTTTGTGCTTTTCTGATGTGCATTGGCAGTGCACTCAGAATAGCCAACGTAATTTTAACTTTTGTTCGTTCGTGCATCAGCTGATACAGGATTTTGTAAATGGCGCTTTGTTTGTTTCGTAAACATTACGTTGCCACTCACTGACTGTCAGAAAGTGGCCTTCTTATACGGTATGGACCATATCAATAAAATGTGGTTTGTTTTGTTTCGTGGTTTCACAAAGTCAAAGTAATAAAATTACATTGAAATGCATTACTTAATAATTTTCAGTAGAGCGAATGGCACAACTTTTATCGGGTGTCGGTGTAGTATCATTTGTCACTGCATGGCCCGCCCGGCGAGCAAGGCGGAAAATGCTGCCCCAGTGACGGACAGCGACTTGGAGCACTTTATTGGAGCTTGTGGCGTAGTGCAATGATCCCACTCCCTGTCAAGTTTTTTTTTTGGCATTTTACTTTCAGTCATATCTACTAAAAGAAAATGTAATATTCATGTCGCAGTAATAAAGTCGCAGCGACAGAAAATATTCCCGACTCCAAGGAAATAGTGTGAGCATGCTGATTCTGGCACAAATTATTTATTTATATATTTATAGGATCATCCTGTATATTCAGAAATTTTACATGTGTTCAATAAATAAGCGATTTTTCACAAAATTCAAATATGGAACATAACAAAAATTACAAAATATAATATTTTTAATGAATAATATGTATAAGCACATAATTTCACTACAACTGTGTGTATAACACAATCTGAATATAAAAACCAGTAACCTATATATAATCTAACTGATCAAATTTATAATTATAAACAATTATGTATTAATAAAAAATTAGTTAACGTTTTAAACATAATATTGTGTTTCTTACTTCTTTGTCATTTGTTGGATATAAAATAAAATGTGATGGATTTTGGAAAGTGTTTATTTTCTTTAGTTCATTAAAGTTAAGTATCCCAGTATTTGGATGTAAGTTAGGACTGATATTTACAAAATAAGAGTTGAAGACAGCTGCAACTTCCATCTCGGAAGTTGTTAAGTATCTAGTTATGTGTACTTCTAATTTATCTTTCTGCTTTAATGAATTATTTCCAATCTTATCATTTATTATTTGCCAAACCACTCCTGGTTTTTCCATACAAACTCTTATTCTTTTACTGCCAAACCGTTTTTTTTCCCGCTGCATTCACTACTTTATGATATATTTATTTGTATGATCTGTAATACGAGGGTTATTCGGAAAGTAAGGTCCGAATCGCCGTAGCTAATCGAATGTCGCACGAACATTGTAACGCGCATGCGCAACGACTCCTTGCATGCCTTGCTCGTCAAATGACGCCATTTGCATTGTTATTGTTTTAGTGTGCTGTTTACAGTGTCAGTTCAAAATGTTCAAAACAATTTATCAGCCCACCGACTGCGAAATACGGTCAGTGATTCGGGTTTTGACAGCAAGGAACGTTTCAGCAACGGACGTTCATCGACAGATAAGTCAAGTGTATCGCCCCAATGCAATGAGTGACAGTAAAGTGTGTAAGTGGGTGAGAGCTTTCAAGGACAGACAGAAAAATGTCCACGATGAACCGCGATCAGGCCAACCATCAGGGATCACAGAAGATCTTGTCAAAGCCATGGAAGAAACGATTCGTGAAGACCGGCGATTCACAATTTCAACTTTAGCATTGGAATTTTGTGGGATGAAAGAAGCATTTACAGAATGGTTATCCTCAAAGGCGGCAGACATCTTGACTTAGGCATACAAAAGCTTGTAGAACTTTATGACAAATGTTAAAACAAATATGGAAACTATGTAGAAAAATAGAAAAACATGTAAGGAATTAAATAAAAAAAGTTTTTTGAAAATATTTGTAATTATATATATTTGATAAGAAATCGGACAAAACTTTACGAATAACCCTCGTACTCAATGAAATTTCTATTGTTCGTCTGTTTACTTTGTTTGTATAAATAATTAATTTTCTACTTGCAATAATTATATTTGCACTAATTTATTCAGGTTTATCTATGTCTTTTTTAAAATTTCACCTACCTCTAATTATAGTAATCGGAAAGGACTCTTCAAAATCTAGTAAAAAAATATAATATATACAGTATTTGGCACTGATCAGCCGCAGTGTTCTGATGTCACTCAACCGTCATATTGTATTTGGGCAACCATNGACAAAACTTTACGAATAACCCTCGTACTCAATGAAATTTCTATTGTTCGTCTGTTTACTTTGTTTGTATAAATAATTAATTTTCTACTTGCAATAATTATATTTGCACTAATTTATTCAGGCTTATCTATGTCTTTTTTAAAATTTCACCTACCTCTAATTATAGTAATCGGAAAGGACTCTTCAAAATCTAGTAAAAAAATATAATATATACAGTATTTGGCACTGATCAGCCGCAGTGTTCTGATGTCACTCAACCGTCATATTGTATTTGGGCAACCATGATCTCTCATCCATGTCCTTAACCCTGTGCCTGTAACCCTGAAGTACCTTCAGCACAAAAAATTCTAAAGAATTGAAGAAAAATTAAATTATAAATGAATGATTTAGGAAAATCTTATTATTTTATAAAATAAGATTTTTAATAAATACCATAAAATTAAAAAAAAAATTAAACTTTTGGTAAAAAAAACATTGAAAGGCTTATGTGCATAAGTCCCAGGTAGACTTTTTTGCTGAAATTCTTAAAAAGAGTAAGGAGTAGGGAGTTTTGTTTGGGAAACTTCAAATCTCAGAATTTATCACACTTGTTCGTTTTATTTAGGGCTGCAGACATGCAAACGGATGCAGCTTTACATTTTGGCTCTATAGCAGCAGGATCATTATATAGATGATTGGCCTGCACAAGTATCTAAATGTTTTTCTTATCTTATTGTATCTAAAATACATGTGCATAATTTATAAAATAATATAAAACATTTGTCCTTCTTAAAATTTGTTTACAAAATATTGGACATACACTTTTCTTGCATTTTGATATTCAAGAAAAAAAAATTATCTTCCATTAATGTAAAATTGAAGTGATATTTGCAGAGTCTTTACTTTAATAATCATTGTTTAAAGAAAAGCACGGGCAAATTGGGACATATAAACTAACTGTACTTAAAAACTTGTTTTTTTTTTAATTTATGCTAAAATATTATAATGTTAATGATTTTACATGTTGTACGCTGAGAGTTAAGCAGATAATGAGAAAAAAGGTTCTTATCAGCATGTGGAGGTTGTGTTTGGATGAGTGGGACCAAGCAGGGCAGGCATATGTGAGGAGTGGGGATAAATAGGTATTGAGTGCTGTGGTTCGGGTTTTGAGGGGGGTGCCGGATGAGTGTTTGAGGAGGGGGTTCAGTTGGGCAATGGCAGCTCGGGTTTTTGTGGTTATTGTGAACTGGTGTGGGATGAAGGTGAATTTGTGATCTAGGGTAACACCTAGGTATCAGACTGTGGGTGACCAGGGGAGGGGTGAGTTGGAGAATTTTAGGTGGGCTTCTGGGTCTGTATACTATGGGGAGAAGAGAATGGCTTGGGTTTTGGATTGGTTTAGGTCGATGCCGTGGTTGTGGAATTGAGAGTTGAGGTTGGTAAGTCCACAGTTTATGCGGTCGACAAGCATCTGCTAGTGTATGGAGGATGCCGGCATGCAGGTTTCGTCTGCATACTGGACTAGGTGGGTGCCAGGTGGAGGAGAGATATCAGATATGAAGAGGGAAAAAAAGATTGGATTTAGGATGGATCCTTGGGGGACACCGGCAGGGATGGGTCGGGTGGAAGAGAGGGGGCCCTCCACCCTTCCTCAGAATGTACAGCCTTCCAGGAAAGAGCAGAGTACATGGTTGAGTTGCGATAGGATGTCTGTGGCGGATAATTTAGATAAAAGGAGGGTGTAGTGGACAAAGTCAAAGGCTCTGGCCAGGTCTAGGAGAACTAAGCCACTGTGTTGCCTTCTGGAGAGTTCTTGGACCACCAGATGCTCCACACGATCGATGGCATGGTGACGTGAACCGGGCGTTCACTGGTACCTTTGTGCCCACTGTGACTGCCGCCGTAGTGTCCTCCATTCCAGATGCACCACACCAGCAGGCATGTAGGCAAGAGTGATGGTGTATTCAGTGTTATGTAATCAATCAGTGTTTGTCAATATAGTTTATTCAGTGCTATGTAATTAATCAGAGTTCACCAATATAATTACATCAGTGCGACATAATTGATCGGAGTGCATCAGTATAGTTTATTCAGGGTTATATGTATCTATTCAGTGTCATAATTATCAAGTATATTTGTTCCATGTGTGTAAATTGCACCAGTGTCATTAATTATTCAGAGCTTAATAATTTAATCATTATTATTTATTGGTTCAGTGTATCTATTCAGTATTTATTTATATCATATTTATAGTGTTTAAAGACAGTCATCACATACCCAGCCAGCCAGGGACATGTGACATTACTAAGTTGGCAATACAGTGGCTGCTGCGATGGAAATATTTAATATTAAATAACCCTGATTTATTGTGTATTTGTGCAAGGGTAATTGTGTTTTATTATGTAAGTTGTATAGGGTAATTGTGTTTGATTATGTTAATCTAAGGTATATCATTTTCTTACATCTCATTAGCATTTTAAAGTCGCATTTATGTTTCATCTTTCCACCGCTTGGCGTTGTCCGCGCTTAGGTAGCGGGAGCCGGCACAGTTCTCAGTCAGTAGGCTCCATCACTTCAACGTGGGCGGACATGGTAAGTCTCTCGTTTCAAAGAACCTCGGTGCCAGCCTCTGAGGCTGCAACCTCACTCAGTAATCGCATCATCACATCATCCACGAAATAACTTGTATTTTTTATTACATCGCACTGAGGGGAGAGCAGCATCACGCACCTTAATTAATTGTAAGCCATTAGTGTGTTACCGTGTACGACCACGCGGTAACCACGTGTCTGTTTCGGTTAAAGTGTTAAATAAAATAATCTTCTTTCATGTAACCAATAGTGCGTTCATTAATCCAGGTGTGCGCAGCGGCCATACAGCTCACATTTTCATATTATCTGAGGGTGTGTTACCTCGAGACCCCTAGGGTGATTAACCACGACCAGATCTCATTGCTCAACACTGAGCTGGCGCATGGCACTTTCACAGCTCGAGGGACACCGCACACCCAACCGTTTTCCTTCGACAAGGGACGTACCGAGCGCACGTCAATGGGTTGTGGAGTGTGAGGAGTGGAATCCGAACTGGTGGTTGGGAAGTAGGTGGGAGGATTCTACTATGGGTAAGAGTCTAGACAGGATAATTTTCTCTGTGTCCTTGGACATGATGGGTAGGAGAGAGATAGGTCTTTACGAAGATGAGAGCTGGGGAGTTGCCCAGGTTTGGGGAGCGGGACCACAACTGCAGTTTTCCATTATGATGAGAAGTTACCTTGGAGAAGGATGGCATTAATGATTTTTTGTGGAGGATTGTGGCTTTTCGAGGGAGTGCACGGAGGGGGCTGGTATGAAATCACCTCCAGGGACTGCGGAGCTACGGGGTGCAAAGGTGGGGAGTGGTGTGCGGAGGGTTAATGATACATGGTGTGAGAGTGGCGAGGGATTTTCCTAGTAATCTGATGATTCTGAGAAGGAAAGGGAAGTGTTGTGTGCAGGGCGGAAGGTGGTGTGTAGATGGGCGGCTACGGCTTCAGATGTCTCCTCAGCTGTATCCGCCAGACCTGTGGGTGTGAAGAGAGGTGAGATACAGCCTGTAAGTTGCGGACGAAGGCCCAGGGCGGGTCTGATGTGGGGGAGAGTTTATGCTAACCACGCTTTCACGAGTTCCTTGTGCGTGCCTACCTTGACTGCCGCAGTCACAACACCAGCTACACCGGCCCGCAAAAAACACATCAGGCCAAGACTGCGTAGTGCGGGTAGACAAGAACAGAACTTGCACCTTCTTGCCGACAAGGTTTACGCAACTCAAGACACCGCCCTACTCATGTATTAAAAGAGGTAAATCTTTTAATAAGCGGGTAGACCATCCGAAACGGTGTTTACCCCAAAACCACAGGCGTTGGGCACGCTGGGAATTGGTTGTTGCATCCTAGCAGCTCGCGCAACTAAATACAATGCAATGAACAACCAGGTGAGGTTAACTGGCTGGTGAGGCAAAGTTGAAGAGATAGGTGCCCCAAAGTGTCGTCCAGTGGTGTACAGATTTTTCACAAATTTTTCAGGTGTACGAGACAGCCTACAGTCTCTCTATCAGATATAAGAAGGGCAACTGTAAGTAAGCAACACCCATCAACAAATTGACGGAGGATTACCAGGGTCCCCATGGGCCGTCGACCGGACGACCCTCATCATTAGCTCACCATTGAGTTATGGTACCAGGTAATATAATATCCAACCATCCCTGGTTAACCTCACCAACGTCAGAGTTACAGGCATTCCCTCTTTCTCAGCATTCCATGCCGCAACCTTCTGGCGGCACCTCCCCCTGAGGAGGGTAAACACTCTCCGTAGCCAGGGGAATGGTCGGCCTACCATTTGGCATGGAAGCGGACCCGGAGAGAGAGGAAATAGGATATGTGTGGTGGGAGTGAAATTGTACGGGTACGGGAAGTGGTTTTCGAATGTGATTTTCAGTGGCAGAAAGGATCAGAGAGACGAGGGTGTAGGTGTTCTGGTCTTTGTCCTCGGTGGTGAGAAAAGGGAGGGTAGGGTCAGTGCAGTTGGAAATGGTGTGCTGGAAGCCGGGCCAGTCGGGTTTGGGAAAGTCGTACCGGGAAATAGGGAGTTTTTTGGGGATGTAATGGAGGAGTCCGGTGACTGGAATGTGGTCAGAGGTACCAGGGGTAATGGTGTGGTGGTCGGAGATGATAGGGAGGTGCGCAGTGAGAGTGAAGTTGATGATACTGGGTCACTGGTTTCGTTGGTTTGGGAAGATGACGAATGGAAGGGGAGGTGGGGGCTAGTAGAGATAGTGGAGTGGTGAGCAGAAGTTGGTGGAGGGAGCTGCCTCTCCGGCTCATGATCGGGCAACCCCAGGAGGGATGTGTGGCATTGAAGTCCCCAGCCAGCACGACATGAGAGTCGAGCCGACCAAGGGTCCGAATGTCCACTCATGGAAAGGGGGGTTAGGGGGGAGGTATAAGAAAATTAGGGTCACTGGGTACAGTCCACCATGCATCTGCATGGCGACCACCTCAACTGCAATGGGGTGGGTAGGTGGCGGTGGTGGTGAGAGAATGATGCGAGGAATATGATAGCCACCCCCCCTCACCAAACTTCATGGTCGGAGCGGTTGACTGTATATCCTTGCTATTGGAGAGGGGCGATGGAAGTAAGACAGGCTTCAGTTAGGAAAGTGACATAGAGGAAATTTGGAGTGTCGGAGGTGGTGGAGGTCTGGTAGTTTGGCAGTGAGGGAGCAGCGATTCCAGAGGAGGATCTTAAGGGGAAGGGGAGTATCCATCGAAAGTGGACACAAGGGAGGTTATGAAGATTTTCAGTATTTTGAAAGGGTCAGTGGCTTGGGAGATAGCTAACATGGTGGATCGAATGAGGGGGAGATGGTTTTTTAATAATTTTGACGATGTTGATGATGGGACTAAGGAGGGATTCTCAGTTTTGCTGTGTGGGGATGTTGGGAAGGGCTAGCGAATCTTGCTGGGTGCGAGTCTGGGTGGTATGGGGTGTGGTGCGAGTATAGGTGGTATGGGGTGTGGTGCGAGTCGGGGGAGCATGGGTGTTGGGTGTGGGGGATGGTTAAGGTTCCCAAGGGTGGATTTTCGAGGCAGGAGTAAAGGTGCGTGGAGAGTTGGTTGCAGAGGTGGTGGTGGGTTTGGCAGGGTGGCGTCGGTGGTAGCCAGTAATGTTGGGGCAGGTTTTGGATGAGGCGAAGTGTTCGCCAGCACAGACAGTGCATTTGCCTTTGAAGGCAGTGACGTGCTTGGTTGGGCAGTCTCTGGCCCAGTGCTGTGGTGGACATCTGAAACATGTCACATCACATTGGCATCGTTCGGATAAGTGTCCGAGCCTCTGGCAACGGTCCCCCTGTACCGTTCCACCTGGACTGACCACCACAAGTTTTTTTTCATCTGTTAACATGTCACACCTCTACACCTCCAAAACACAGCTCTACTTATTAGTCGAGGCTCCTAATACCCCTTCCACCAATTCACATTTTTATTGGCGGATTATTCGTATTCGCTCTACTCCCCTCCTCCGTGATGCCAAAAAATTGTATTGACTCCTTGACAGCTCTCCCCCTCCACTGTCACTGCCAGTTTGTATTAGCTGTTTGTCACCATTGACCCCTTTGCCCCATCATACATTTGATTGGCTTAGTGCTCCCCCCTCCCCTTCCACAAAAATTCAAAATCCATCAACCACAAAATATTACTAGCATTCGAAATACTCCTCACCCCCTTGTACCCCTCTCATTCAATTTGTTCACAACTTCGCTCTATATGCCCCTCCCTTCCACCAGCCTTCCTCACGGAGACCTCCTCCCCTCTCTCCAATTGTTCATCATTGGGTATTTATATGGTTAACCCTCACCAGGCCACTATTATCCGAACAATTAGTCACCACTCGTCATAGTTTCTCTTTCTGATGCAAGAGGCGACAGATCGCTCTTTTAAGCATTCAGACTGGCAAGTTCAGGTATTCCATTACAACAGGTAGAAGGGTCGCAGTGAAAAACATAATCTGTAGCTGCCACTGGTGGAAAACTAATCTTTTTTTTTGAGGAGATGGACCTTCAAACATACAGATTCTATAATACACGAAATGTAGCGGCAGCAATGGCACATTAAGGTTGGTTCGACAATAGCTGTTTGCAAGTTGGTGGGTGCGAGTTGCCCTTTGCTACCGTTTCTTATGAGAGCATCGTTGCATAACATTCGGCAGCATGCTCGCAGCTATCTCCAGCCCACTCTCTGTCCAGCTGGCCACAGTTTGAAAATAACAGCACACAACAAAAATGCATTGTTCAATCTTTAACCCCTCACATCAAAGTCAGTTTTGTAAAAATCCGCCGAAAAAAACTCGCANACAAAAATGCATTGTTCAATCTTTAACCCCTCACATCAAAGTCAGTTTTGTAAAAATCCGCCGAAAAAAACTCGCACACAATTTGCTGACGAAAAAAGTTCGCGTTAATTCATAAACATGATACATTACTACTCGTTAGGTTAAAACACATCACTTTCCATGTGTTTGTCTATGCTAGACATATTCCAGAATGTTGCCTTACTGTCAATGTTGAATCACAGAAGAGTAAGATGTCACACACATTATAATCTTCTTTATACCCAATGTGCCATATTTTACATCATAGGAAAATACAATGAGAAAACACATAAGAATCCCCACTGTAATTATGATGAACCCCATAGACCCCCGAATCATACTGAATTACACGTACAGTACCCAACACTTGTATTATGACAGAGCAAAGGTGCTGGTAGAGTAGAGCTAGAAGAAGTTACATAAATTAAAGTTATTCTTGCTTAAGACACAAGCCAGCTAAGTTCAGCAGGTCCCCTCAATTCGAGATGAAAAAACTTTCGAGCAACTCGTTGGGACCTAGCTGCTAACTTCTCATTACCAGAATATATTTTCTTTAACGCGCCACTGCCCGGGAATGTATTTTTTCAATGTGAAAACAACTATCGCCCTTGTGTTATTTTACACAGAGTATTATATATTTTACATAAAATGTGGCAGGCAGTCTTTGCATAACCAGATGAGTTTTAATGCAGATGTTACAAGAACATGGATCTCCGAACTTATTCAAAAAGAGAAATTTTGAGCGAGAGCACTATAACATTTTTCTGAAAAACGCTAACACGGTTTGGGGTGGTCACAGGGACCCAAAGGTGAAATTTAAATATACCGAGGACGCTGGTTAACAATTACAGAATTCGCTCGGGTCAGGTTTAGGATTGAAGTCATTGTATGATGTTCTGACACAATACAAACTATGGTGAGGGTTTCATTTAGCACTTAAGATGACCCAAAGCACTAAGCCCGTCGGAGTTGCATGAAAATGAGCTTGTGCTCTCCGGATTAAAGATGCTTAGTTACACTTCTGGGCCTTGAGTTTTCAGGAGGTGCAGAGGCGCTCCTCCCGGGCGATGAAGTTACATTAAATGAATGTTATGGTTGATAAACTCTAAAAGAATATTGTTCTTGGTGGTATACAAAGAAGTTGATGAAGTGCCTGGGAGTCGCGAACAGCGCTGACTGCTCTGGTGAATGCCAGCTTCACACTACAAGGTTTCCGACGTCTTTCCGGTTACGTGCCGTGAAGACACAGAAAGTCGGAAACGCATGAGCATAAAAGAGAAGTGAAAATAGGGCCAAGCCCTTAATTATTACATTATATGGTTTGGAAAATTTCCTTTGCTAATTTGAATATTGGCATAGGCCCTAACAAAAAGTAACAAGTTCTACAAACTACACATGCTACTTAAATATTAATAACAACACACTTTTGTGCAGCTAAGTTTACATGCACATAATGCTGAAAATGTGTCTATATGAAACCGTAAACATGAGAACAGCTGAAAAGAATACATATACACTTCTACACTCACTAAAAATAAAAAATATATATATAACCGAAATACCCCCGGTCAGGTAATGCCTGTGGGGGCTGAACTTAGGTTGGCACGGGCGACGCCCGTGTCCCTAGTAGGAAGTTTTTGCATTTCGTTGTTGATATAATTTGGAATTATGTTAAAACACATTTTACACATGTTGTGTACACTTGGGGTAAAATGGTATTAATTTAGTCTCTGCTCTTTGGGGTCACTGACAGTCGGAACACTGGATGTTGTGTAATGGCGTTGGTGGTTCGTACAGACCCTGATCAAGGGAGCTACGATGCCTGGTGTCACGTTCATATGTGCTACGCCCATGTCGATTTGAATTCGAGTCACGAGACTGTCCTGGGGTCGCCCATGTGGCAACATGGTCTGATCAAAGTGGGACTGTCAGCTGATTTGTGCAGTGTAAGGCGAAGCAGGTGTTTCCCAAGCACCATCGATAATCTGTTGCTTATGGCTTATGGCCACTCTCGATATTCGTGCCGTCGTCATGGTGGTCAGCCAGGGATGCTGTTGTTCTATGGCGCAGCGAACGATCGTGGAGACCCGTTAGTTTGGCTCACATAACATAATTCTCTAGACTAAATTAAAATGAATTAAATAGTTCAGAACACTTGGTGAAGCATTATACTTTGCATGATATAAAATACTATTGATGTAGAATTATTAACATTAATAACAATTTTTAAAAGAAATTCAATTTTTTCCTTATATAGCTTTCCAACTCATGAAAATAAAATACACACGAAAATCATTTTTTTTAACATATTGAATGGATAATCCCATATTAACTGAAATTACTTTTTAATTAATATAAATTTTACATTCAATTTGACAGGTAATTTTATTTTGCCTCTGTTTGTGATCGGCAACCCACTGCTATAGTCAAAGCACACTATTCTAATGATATATTACTGGCATTTAATCAAGACAATTTTCATAGAAAGAGTGTCTAATTATAATTGAGTAATTCATCAATTAGAGTGGTTTGCAAAATATTATATTATATCACATATCTCACACCTAAATGGCCGATGCTTTATATGCACACTGAGGCAGTTCAGGGAAATTTATCTCAAACACATGGAAAGTGAACCAAACTTTTTACACTACAAAGTATGACTGAAACATCCTAAAACATGCTTGGGTAAAGGTATGGAAATCCATTAGGAAAAAAATACTATCCACACCATTTCAAGAGCTGCAAGTTTCACTTCGGGANCACCATTTCAAGAGCTGCAAGTTTCACTTCGGGAATTTATGGAGGACCGCCTCAAAACAGGGAAGGAGGATATTATATTTAATGATACTTTTCACGCTTTAAAAAATATGTACTTTCCCCTGGTATAGTATATCGATTCCTGGATAAGCTATTCCGAATAGAAGATTTTTGTAATGTGATGTGAACCATGCTACCATGTGTTCTCTTGCGACCACATGCACATCTGGAGTCACTTACACAACCTCGCTGACATTGGGCTTAAATGAACACTTTGTCACTAGTATGTCAGTATGGGCCAGTGACAAAGTAACACAACCACCTCGTCGACATGTACTACATTACTAAAGTTAGAGTTTTGCTTTATTTACTCTAAGAGGTAACCCTTGGGGGCAAATAACAAGTGGCAAATAATAAGCAGTGAAGGGAATGTCTGCACAGCTTGCACCGCAGCCATTTCATCTTCCCCCAATATATGACTTCGGCCGGTCTGCTGGCTGAGAAATCAATGCTATGTGCCCTCAAGTGCATGTAAACAGTGGGGAATTAAATGCCGGAGCAAGTAAAAGCATAACAACGCCATAGCTCATAAAGTAAATATTATTTCTTTATAAAACTTCAATCGAGCGTATATACCCACGCCCATTTCAGGGATGTACTCGTCCAGCCCACCCAAGCTGGAACACTTGGACTCGTCCATCGGCGAAACATACCAGNGCCCATTTCAGGGATGTACTCGTCCAGCCCACCCAAGCTGGAACACTTGGACTCGTCCATCGGCGAAACATACCAGAAACGGTTATACACTTTCGAAACGTTATTCCATTCATTTTTATTATTTTTAATATGTTCAGTGTGTAAAAGTGTAATTACATATTTTCTTTGCAGCAAACTTTCTGTCATGGCCTTACAGTTTTTATTTAATTTTTGTAGTGCGGTGACATCTGCTGTGCATTTTAACTAGTTTTAAAAGGATTCATGTAATTTTTAACCCAAATTTTGGCGCAGGTTTGGGCCATTATTAGCAGATGCCGGCACCATGATATTAGTCTGACATCAGCAGTCGGACNCAAATTTTGGCGCAGGTTTGGGCCATTATTAGCAGATGCCGGCACCATGATATTAGTCTGACATCAGCAGTCGGACGGGCCGGAAGTATGGGAATTTCGCTTTACACAGACACCCTCGGCACATTTATTTTAAGCTGCATTCACATTCATTTCGATAGTATGTAATTCAACTGGAACCTTTTTGTATTTAGTGCCGAGGGGAGTACCGTCTGATTTTCTGTTTTTGCAAACCGATTTTAATGTGTACCGTATAACTGCACCTAATTTCCATCGCCTAGGGCTTTAAACAGCAAAGGTCGCCGACAGACTATAGTGCCAGGTTCGTATAAGTTTGACATATTAGTGTAAGTGCTTATGTACCACACGAATAATTAAGCATTTTGAATAACCACGAGTTTTTTAATTGCTTTAGGGTACTTTGGGGTATGCACCTTTTTGCAACACTAATAAGTGTAAGTAAGACTTGTTAGGTGGCCTACAACCTCGCCTGCATAATGAGAGAAACCATTTTGGTATGTTAAATTATGGGTAAGTTAATCATTCACAAGCCCTGGAAATCGACAGAACACTCCAGAGGCCCATATATTATCGACTGCACAACCCTCACTATATCATTCTAACTGAGTTATGACGCCCGGCTATTTCACCAGTTTTCGCCTTAACATGATAAGCCAGGTAATGTGGAGACCCACATCAACATCCCATGATACCTTTACACGTCAAATGACTGTTTTTTGCAGGTCGCACTAATAGTGCCTTGCACCATGGCCGGATGGCCCCCCTCCATTCTATGCTCAAAGATTAGACGTTAAAAAACTTGTGATTTTTTTTACTGAANCCTCCATTCTATGCTCAAAGATTAGACGTTAAAAAACTTGTGATTTTTTTTACTGAAATATGCAACACTGCCAATGTTCCACCAATACAAGTGGGCCCACATTCGCAGTTCCTTTTTTCTACTCTAATTTGAGGTGGCAGCACAATCCAGATCACCGAGTTTAAGGGTCTTAAGTTGATGTAGAACTACACTGTTCTGTCTTTTTCATACACTAGCACGATGTGGGTATTGTACAGGCTATCCGATGGTTCGATCACTACTTTATTCAAAATCGCATCGACCTGTTGTTTTTCAAAACCGTATCCGCACGGGCCAGTGTACACTGTCTCTTACCTGGCAGTTGGGATCGCATGTTCTGCAGCGGTCATTGCATGAAGGGGGTCGGAGAAGGCGAACACATCCTCCACTCACATTGGACACATTCGATATGCTCTCGATATTCGTCTGGCACATGTTTACTAGTTTTGCTAGGATCAGTGGCATTGTCGGGGTGAACAGGTTCTCCTCAACAGTGTACACTGTGTGTCTCTCATAAATTTTGGCGCAGGTTTGGGCCATTATTAGCAGATGCCGGCACCATGATATTAGTCTGACATCAGCAGTCGGACCGGCCGGAAGTATGGGAGTTTCGCTTTACACAGACACCCTCGGCACATTTATTTTAAGCTGCATTCACATTCACTTCGATAGTATGTAATTCAACTGGAACCTTTTTGTTTTTAGTGCCGAGGGGAGTACCGTCTGATTTTCTGTTTCTGCAAACCGATTTTAATGTGTACCGTATAACTGCACCTAATTTCCTACGCCTAGGGCTTTAAACAGCAAAGGTCGCCGACAGACTATAGTGCCAGGTTCGTATAAGTTTGACATATTAGTGTAAGTGCTTATGTACCACACGAATAAGTAAGCATTTTGAATAACCACGAGTTTTTTAATTGCTTTAGGGTACTTTGGGCTATGCACCTTTTTGCAACACTAATAAGTGTAAGTAAGACTTGTGAGGTGGCCTACAACCTCGCCTGCATAATGAGAGAAACCATTTTGGTATGTTAAATTATGGGTATAATGTATTCACGGTAACTTCAAGATTTTCTGAAGCCCTGCTAAAGATCTACTTTCAGGGACCCGATTATGTATCATTCCGCAGTATGTAAACAAAACATTGCCATGTGACACCTGTCAAACGTTTTGTAAACAGTGCCATGTGGGAACTCTCAAATATTTTGTAAACAAACAGTGCCATGTG
>NQII01002097.1:28072-38646 GCA_002778355.1 Clitarchus hookeri | reverse complement strand
AGCTGATGGTAATTAAATCGATCTAAGGGTTGATATGAGATCGCGAGGAGGTCGATGTTCAGTCGAGCTGCCCTCACATCTGTTTTTCCAATGATGGATCATTTCATAACAGGCAGTCCCTGTGCCAATAAAATGTAGGCACTGGACATGTGTGACACTGGGGCGGTCGGGTGTCCTGCCTCTGTCTTACTGTCTCCACTGCAGCAGGGGATAGTTGCAGGTGCACCTCGATGGCCCGGCGACCTGATGTCAGACCATCTACTCCCGCATCTGCGGTTGTCATTCCCGTACTATTGCTCCTTGCCTTTTCTGCACGATCGTCACTCGCGATTCCCCTGATCCGGCACAGCGTTTTAAGTCAGTGTTATGCTGTGATGACATGGCATATGTACCCCTCGACACTTTCCCCAAGGAGTGGGGTTATTAAATGTTGAAACACATCCTGGAGGCATCGTGTCGTATCTTGTAGTGCGCTGATGAGTGGCTTGTTGGGGCACAGTCTGTGGTACAACAGCCAACTCTCGCCTTGTGTGTCTAGAATCTGTCCTTTAAGTTCATTGTGAACTCATACCAGGTGGAGTAGAGTCCATGCCACAGTGTCCACAATTTACGTATATGTCCAGTGAGCTGGGGCCCCACATGTTCTGCACATTCCCTGATGGGGACACCATAGCTCATCTGCCTTTTGCCACATTGTGTCATAAACACACTCAAGTACTCAGTACTGTTCACACTGTACTCCAGGAGTGACGCAGCTTGGGGTGGGGCATGTCCATGACTGGCTGGTCAGCCTCAGTATCCGTCGTGGTTGATCGCGGCCTCGACTGGTTCGTCACTGACACATACGAATATCGTATCCCTAGGCCTCTACCGACCGTCTAGCTCGGCTGAGGTTCCTGGGGTCATAAGGAGTACCCACATGGAAGCCTTGCCATTGGTGATTAGCAACTTACACCGTGTTGCAGGTAGTGAGCTCGTTTCCGATGCCGAGGAGCGATGCAGTGTGCATCGGTGCATATATAAAGCATGTTAACACACCTTCCCCAAAAGTCCTTGGTTCCATTACTCTTGCAAGGTGGCGCTGTTTCCTCATCCTGCAATTCACACACCCATACTTGTCTCTCCTCACCATGTCACATTTGGTGGTTTGTCTTGATTTTCATTTTTCCGAATGTCTGGTGACTAATCCCTGCAAAGTCACGTGGGGAGTCGGTAACAACACATATAAACATCAAGTTTAGTAGTCAGTGTCCTGTTAGCCTATCTGTGGTCCGCAGCAGCGTGCATCATTGACACTTGATCCCTTGCTTGTATAACATGTTCAGTTCGTGATACTGGTCTGCCCTTGCACACTGGCTGTGCATGTTACATCGCTAGTGCGGGGTGACGAATCCTCCCTAAAGCGAATAGTCTATTAGAGGAGAGTGGTTGAAATGCAGGTGGGATTACGAGTCAATGCACAGTCTACAATGGCAGCATGCCAGAACTCTGTCGGCCTTTCGTCCAAGATGGCATGATGGTCTGCTCCGGTCCATGGGAGTTGAAAAACGACTGGCAAAGCATTGGGTGCCAAGTGTTCCCGTCTGCAATTCATTGGCCGGCAAGCAGTGGTGGCCTGCGACTGGTGAAACCATTCCATTTCTCAGGGGAGGGGGTGGAGGGAGTTGTGGCATAGATAGAGCTGCCTTCTGAGGTATCTGTGGGCACCAGTCAGCGTTAACAAAACTGAGAAGTGTGATACTCATCTCTAGGTGTGTAGGGTTCTTGGTGGTTCCCCCTTTTGCAACTTTGGTATGTTCATACTGTTCCAGGAATATTGGTGACTGATGCATCTGACCATACCATCGCAGTTGTCCTTAATCATGAAGGACGAACTGTTGCATTAGTCACAACAAAACTGTCAAATGTAGAGCAGAGACATTCTTTAGTGGTAAAATAAGCATATGCTATAGTTGAGGCCCTTAAGAAATTGAGGCATTATTTCATAGGACACCACTTTCAGTTTGTTACGGATCAGAAGTCAGACTCATTCATGTTAGACAATCAGCATTTTAAGAAGATAAAAAATGATAAAATTATGAGATGGTACATAGAGATATGATGCTTTAATTATGATATAGTATATCAACCTTGCAAAGAAAAACAGTTTCAGATATCCCTTCTAGAATTTGTGGTTATACTTTACTGGATTTTCACAGTTCGTGTTACATGGAATATATTTGTGCATTGAAGTAAAGATAGTAGTGGTATTACTTGCAATGTAGTTAGGTCCAGACGTTTATGTAGTAGTGTGTGTATATATACACTGGAGCGCCAAAAAAAAAAAAATGGTATAGACGTGCATATGCAAACAACAGAAGTATGGAACCATTCAGAGTAACGCGATGCGGTCGGCAGCATCTTATAAAAGACAACAAGCGTCTGGCAAAGTTGCTAGATCGGTTACTGCTGCTACAATGGCACGTTATCAGGATTTAAGTGAGTTCGAATGTGGTGTTAAAGTTGGCGCACGAGAGATGGGACATAGCATCTCCGAGAGAGCGATAAAAGGTGGATTTTCGTGTACGACCATTTCAATAGTGCACCGTGAATATCGGGAATCCGGTAAAACATCAAATCTTCGACATTGCTGCAGCTGGGAAAAGATCTTGAACGAACGGGACAAACGACGACTGACGAGAATCATTAAACGTGCAACCCTTTCTCAAATTGGCGCAGATTTAAATGCTGGGGCATCATCAAGTCCCAGCATCTGTACTATTCAACGGACCATCATTGATATGGGCTTTCGGAGCCCAGGTGCATTTTGACGTGACGATTGGTATATCCATTTCTGCCTAAGAAAATATTTTCTGATTTACGTTTGAGAATGGAATATTTATTTTTGAAAACATGGCATCCCTGCATACTATATATGTTACTTCCGGGGAAAGAGGAATGCATGTTTGAGAAAATGGTGCTGGTGTATAACGTTGTGTAATTGTTGTTTTAAGTGCAGAGTGTATTTTGACTGGTGTGAAGTAGCTTCAGAGTTTCATGAAAATACGATAATACCGAATTCAAAATGGCTCGATACGGCCAGCGACCTGAAAATGCCCTGAAACGGGCAAATGGTAAGCTTGACGTTTGTGTATAACAATATGGAGCGACTTAAAACTCTCACACTTTATAAAATATAATACTGATTTCAAAAATGTATTGAATACATATCATCGTGTGGGAAAGGCGTTATTGGTCATCGTTTGCAAATAGTGGTGCTATGTTTCGCAGCGTGTAATTAGAGGTGCACGGTATTACTAGGTACAATTTTTTGCTTTTCACATATTAATCATTACTTGTGTATTTGCATGCCATAGGACATGTTAGGAAGAGCCATATAGTACAGTAAGTGTCATAATAGGCTTAACGTAGTATTTTCACACTTTGTGTGGGTAAGGGGGAAGTTCTTGGGTACTAGCCCTTCTACAGTTGCGTTAACCAAAGATATGCCCAAGGAAGCCTGTCTACAAGCGGCCGTTCCTGTGGACGTCTGAAACTCGGCGTCAAGTGACGTCACATTGACAGTCCGAATAGAGTCTAGAAATGCTAGTCAGATGTGAGCTTTCAGAATCTGACATTTGGTCGCATTAAATTCGGCAATTTATTTGTTGTTACGTAATAGTTTTTAAATTTGCTGAATTATTGATTATTTAATGTTTATGGTATGGGCGATTTTAATATTTATTTATAATATAATCCATATCCATTTTATTTTAAGTAAGTTTGTCAACTGACAGCCAAATTTTCTTAAGTAATNCGTTGTGTAATTGTTGTTTTAAGTGCAGAGTGTATTTTGACTGGTGTGAAGTAGCTTCAGAGTTTCATGAAAATACGATAATACCGAATTCAAAATGGCTCGATACGGGCAGCGACCTGAAAATGCCCTGAAACGGGCAAATGGTAAGCATGACGTTTGTGTATAACAATATGGAGCGACGTAAAACTCTCACACTTTATAAAATATAATACTGATTTCAAAAATGTATTGAATACATATCATCGTGTGGGAAAGGCGTTATTGGTCATCGTTTGCAAATAGTGGTGCTATGTTTCGCAGCGTGTAATTAGAGGTGCACGGTATTACTAGGTACAATTTTTTGCTTTTCACATATTAATCATTACTTGTGTATTTGCATGCCATAGGACATGTTAGGAAGAGCCATATAGTACAGTAAGTGTCATAATAGGCTTAACGTAGTATTTTCACACTTTATGTGGGTAAGGCTACCGAGGCAGCTGTGTCAGTTATCGGACAGCCTATGACAAATCTAGTGTGTTGGGAAGTTCTTGGGTACTAGCCCTTCTACAGTTGCGTTAACCAAAGATATGCCCAAGGAAGCCTGTCTACAAGCGGCCGTTCCTGTGGACGTCTGAAACTCGGCGTCAAGTGACGTCACATTGACAGTCCGAATAGAGTCTAGAAATGCTAGTCAGATGTGAGCTTTCAGAATCTGACATTTGGTCGCATTAAATTCGGCAATTTATTTGTTGTTACGTAATAGTTTTTAAATTTGCTGAATTATTGATTATTTAATGTTTATGGTATGGGCGATTTTAATATTTATTTATAATATAATCCATATCCGTTTTATTTTAAGTAAGTTTGTCAACTGACAGCCAAATTTTCTTAAGTAATAAAGAATAGTGACTTCCGAAAATCGGGAAAATAGTATCTACAAATGTTATATATGGTCATTACTAATCACACAATACAAATTTTTTTGGGGCTTCACGTAATTGGCAGTATATACCATGAAATGTGATAGTGAGGAGGGCTATGAAAATTTGGGTGCTTATGTCGTAAAACATGTAAAATGTATGTCCAATATATTCATATTGGGTCGCTAAATCTTATTAAATGTGAGAATACCTTTTGAAACCAATCCTTAATTTATAAAAGTCTTTCACAAGTTTTATTAATGCTGAGGAGCTAAGGTTATGCAGGTAAACACTGCAATCAGTGTCGGAATATCATATAATTTTGTGAATTTCTCAAGGCTTGCCTTGTCTATATTCACTAGGAGTGTACTACGTAACATACTACTAGTAGAAAAAATATACATATAGTATATTATACAACATTCACATATGGTGTTTATAAATAGTTGACGTGTATCACAGTGATACATTCCAATACACTGGTGACCAATGAAGCACAGAGACAGGAAACAAATGTGTATCGATTTTAGTTTGTCACATTTGTTTGCTGGGAATGTGCGCCCATTCAGTGTACTGTGTTAATTTTACTGCGGAGGTTTGTGATTTACGAGTGCTCTTAAGAGTGATTTATTGCATTTCATTCTGTTTGACATGTAAAATCAAATTATTGTGCTAAACTAAGTGTGTTTGAGCGATTATGTCCATGCAAAGTTTTAAAATATAATAATTGTGTGGAAATATCACTGTCTGTGGAGTTTCGACAAATTGAATGGTGTTTGTGTCGTTCTTAATCACCTAGGAGGTATGATTGCAGCTTAAATGGGTGAGTAACGTAATACATTTGTAGTTTTAGTATGGAAAGTGTATATAATGTAGTGAATTGTACTGTGTAGTATTGTGCGTGAGTGTGGTAATTGAAGGGCTTGCGTACTTTTTCCGCCAGTTATGTAACATGCTGCAGACCTAACCAAATTATTCCTATCTTCACTATAAGAGAAAAACATGGGTGGATGAACCTTTGCGAGCATAGTTATACTTTTTCTAACACACTATCTTGTGTCAACACTTTCTCCCCCTGTAATCACATATTGTGAAGTTAGGTTAGTTCTTCTTCCATTTAACGTGGTTAAGGAATCTACGTGACCTTTAATTTACGTAACTTTTACATGTTTAACCCCACATTTTCCCTCATCTTCATAGCCCTCCCAGCTATCGTATTTGGGGTTTGTATTGATAATATGTTGATGCTCCTAGTAAATTCGTGTTCTGTGTAATTATTAGAGTTGAATTATAGAATTTTCCGTCAATTTTTCTTTTGTTTTAGGAAAAGTCACTATTCTTTATAATTACCACATAATTTATTTTTAACGTTTACAGGCAATAAAATGTAAACAAAACAACAATTTGGTACATGTCCACGGATAAAAGTTGAAGTCTGTGGGTGAATGGTCTTGGGACATGGAACCCCAAGTTGTAACATCAAAGGATCATGTCCACCAACCAGCAGTAAGGTGCCTAGATGAGGTATTTAGGACTAGCGTTGACCATAGCTATGTTCCAATTCGCTGCAACTTCAGGTTGTCCACCCACGAGAAAACAGGGAAATTTGGTGGGGTCAGGGAAAATGTAAATAATTGCTACTTACAAAAATTGTTTGTGTGAATACAGCATAATGTAATTATGAGCATATGGGTTTTAAGATTTAAATTTTTTATTTTGTGAACTGGCATTTTAGCCAAGTGACCTAGGGGCTATATGTACAAAATAAAGTATTGTGTGTTCGTAATTGGCAGTCTTGTAGTCAATAGCGTGTATTGCAAAAAGTATTGACTGGCAGAATAAAATGTTGGACCTACTTGTTTGGTCTGTTGCATGGTAATTTATTTCAACTTGANGAAAAGTATTGACTGGCAGAATAAAATGTTGGACCTACTTGTTTGGTCTGTTGCATGGTAATTTATTTCAACTTGACTCAAGGAATATTTGTTCTGTCAGCGGTGAAAAAAATATCTTAGTAATGGTGGTTTCATTATTCCTAAAAATAGGCCAGGGAAAATGGTAAAATACTGCTTGGAAAATAGGGAAAAGTCAGGGAATTCCAAAATGGAATTTCCTCGTTCACTCGCTCTTGATTCCATACCCACAATTCACCAAATTTCCCTTCGGAAATGAAGTGGGTATAGTTTAGCACTCACCTTCGTTTCAGAATTTGCAACACATTTACGAATAAAGTTAATTAGTTAAATGGATTTTCTTATGTTGCCACAGTTTGTTTACGAACAACAATGCCCATCAAATGGCAGGAAGATAGGTGCGAAACTGTTGAAAAAATTGAACAGAATTTGCACTGGAGGGCACATGAAAGGGATGTTGGTTATGCCCTGGGTGGTAAGGGACTTTTGAGGGTGCATTCATGCCCTTTGTTTGAATTGGATAAACCTTTGCTCGAAGTCACAACTTTGATGAATTTTCGAAGTGCACATAGCCAGTTAAGGGTCTCTACCTGCTGAATTGGAACATCTCCAGCCAGTGGGCTAATGTGCATGATTATGGTCAAATTTTGGTGTTTTAAGTGCAAGCATATGGGAGTGGTTACCCACTACAGCATTCTGATGATTGAGGAAAATGGTGTTTGCCCTTTTTGTGTCATTTGAGAGGTTGTTTCCCTAGATGTACTTGCTTGTTATTCCTGTATCAGAGGAGGGCTTTTATATTGGAAGAATACCCAGTGGGGATGTTGTGGTCCCTACATGGTCTTGACTTTGTGGGCAGCCTTGGGAAGGCTGTGGTCTGGTGGCCTAAAAAGCGAATGGTGACACGCTCTTGGTGCAAACTGGTCTGTAGGCCCTGTCAATTCAATGAGTAGACTCGTCCAGCCCTGATCCTGTGGGGGTGTAATATTTAGCAGGTGCCCACTTTATGGTTAGATTGTACACAGAGGTGATAAAAGTCATGGGATAGCAATATGCAAATATACAGATGGCAGTAGTATCGCATACAAAATGTATAAATNGAGGTGATAAAAGTCATGGGATAGCAATATGCAAATATACAGATGGCAGTAGTATCGCATACAAAATGTATAAATGCGCAGTGCATTGATTGGGCTTTCATTTGTAGTCAAGTGATTCATGTGAAAAGGTTTCTGACGTGATTATGGCCGCACGACGGGAATTAACAGACTTTGAACGGGGAATGGTAGTTAGAGCTAGACGCATGGGACATTCCATTTCGGAAATGGTTAGGGAATTCAACATTCCGAGATCCACAGTGTCAAGAGTGTGCAGAGAATACCTAATTTCAGGCATAACCTCCCACCATGGACAACGCAGTGGCCCTGCACTTAATGACTGAGACCAACGACCTGTGCGCAGAATGGTCAGTGTTAACAGAACAAGCAACACTGCGTGAAATAACCGCAGGAATCAATGTGAGACGTACGACGGACGTGTCCATTAGGACGGTGCGGCGAACTTTGGCTGTACTGGACTGTGCCAGCAAAAGACAGACTTGAGTGCCTTTACTAACAGCACGGCATCGCCTGCAGCGCCTCTCCTGGGCTCGTGACCATATCGGTTGGACCCTAGACGACTGGAAAACCGTGGCTTGGTCAGATGAGTCCCGATTTCAGTTGGTAAGAGCTGATGGTAGGGTTCGAGTGTGGCGCAGACCCCACGAATCCATGGACCCAAGTTGTCAACAAGGAACTGTGCAAGCTGGTGGTGGCTCCATAATGGTGTGGGCTGTTTTTACATGGAATGGACTGNATTGAACCGATCATTGACTGGAAGGAAAGGGTTATATTCAGCTTCTTGGAGACCACTTGCAGCCATTCATGGACTTCATGTACCCAAACAACGATGGAATTTTTATGGATGACAAGGTGCCTTGTCACCGGGCCACAACTGTTCGCGATTGGCTTGAAGAACATTCTGGACAATTCCAGCGAATGATTTGGCCACCAAGATGGCCCGACATGAATTCCATCGAACATTTATGGGACATAACCGAAAAGTCAGTTTGTGCACAAACTCCTGCACCGGCAACACTTTCGCAATTATGGACGTCTATAGAGGCAGCATGGCTCAATATTTCTGCCGGGGACTTCCAACGACTTGTTGCGTCCATGCCACGTCGAGTTGCTGTACTTGCCGGGCAAAAGGAGGTACGACACGATATTAGGAGGTATCCCACGACTTTAGTCGCCTCAGTGTATATGCGGCCTGTGAAGTTGGTTCTTCCAAACATTGAGCAACTTTGATTCCACATACATAAAAACTGGTTGGTGCCATTCGTGAAAAAGGTGGCATCATAACAAATTACAATGGCACAAAGTGGCGCTTCTTCAAAGCAGTCGACAGGGCCAACTAAAAATGTCATTATTTTCGACACACCTATACCCTCTTTATGTGGCACAGCATCCTGTCCATAAAATAACTTCTGGGACAGCTAATAAGCTTGTTTTAAGATGGTGTCGGGGGATTTCTGCAATTTAAATCCTGGCGTAACTTAACACGGCTGCCCTATTCGAAGGTTCCATCCAGAAGCCTCGTTTCCGGCAACTTCACGCCTAGACAGAACTAAAAAAAATTTCTTTCCGTAACAAAAACTGAAAAAACAATAATTAAAACAAAATTGGAAGAAATATTAATTACATCACAAACATTATTAAAATAAGTTAATAGCATAAAAATTCTTTGAAAACGAATTTTTTAATATTTAGGTATAAAATCATTGAAAATCTAATGTGGTATTAAAAATAGGGTAATTATTATTAAATTGAGGGGCTTTTCTGAAAAACACAAAAAATATTCAAAATTATGATATATTTCTACTCTACTAATCATGTAGAACACGAATATACTAGGGGCGTAGCTTTAAAATAAGTACAACATATTAAAAAATAATTGAACAAAATTGCAAAAAGAGAGTATAGCCAGTTTGTTTACGTTTCTGAACGAAACGTCCTAGACCAACAAAAGTTGCATTAATGGGTTCTGCACAGCTTACCTTGTTCATATTCAAGAGCACGTAATGTTAAAATAAGTAGAACATATTTAAAAAACTTGCGAAGTATGTTTGTTTACGTCTATTAATGTCAGAGGAATTATACCAGCCCCCTACCTAGGTGAGTCAATTTACATTCTTTTGGTGTGTTTTACAGTTCCTTTAAATCCCTACAATCCTACATTCGTAGTTAAGTGTAAAACCCAAACATTGTAATGCTTTGGGCAGTGCGTTCGTTAACTCGTTATTTAAAATAATGCAGCCTCACCGTTGGGCGACATGCTGTAATATTTCCCGCGGCTCGTTACTTCCGTATATTTAGAATATTTCAGCCTCGAATGTTAGGCGCCATCTTGTAACGTTCTGCACTTGTTACACTTGTTATTTATAATAATGCCACGGCTTGCTCAGAGGTAGAAACACGAGACTCAGTTAATTGAACACTAGTTACTTAAGAAAGAAGTTCCAGATTAGTTATATATATATATATTTATTTAACATTCAGCAACACAGTTTACAGACGGAGTTTCAGTATGCAGAGTACGAACCTCGCTTGAGATAAATATAAAAGTACAGACACAGCGCCACAGTAGTTTATAGGTTATTGTCTCAAAACTTGCATATAAATAAATATCATATGCGGCTACCTCCCACACCGGCAGAGAAATAAAATAATAATGTCTAGTGGCCGATGTGGAGGTTCACGTCACACCCGATGCAATCTAGGCTAACATTATATGATGCTTCTAACGGCCCCCGCAGCCGACCTGCCCTCACGGGCGACGTGAAGTCACTCTCCCTGACGACTGACTGGAATAAGACTGCTCTAAGGGTGACAGACAGATGCCTCTTTTGTGCTGCCTTTCACC
>NQII01002096.1:384335-405812 GCA_002778355.1 Clitarchus hookeri | reverse complement strand
ATGATGTTGCAACAATGTTTTGTTAACGAGAATCCCATCCGCCAGACTGAGAATCAGGCACCAATTGCGTGAAGTCCCGGCGATTTGGGAAATATTGTCTGTTCGCGATTTCTTCACAATTTTTTTAATCAAACCTTTTAAAATCACCCTATGTATGACGGTGTTTGGTTGTTTTCTAAATGTACGACGTATCACAAGCATTTTTATTTCTGTTAATATAAAAATACTTTTTTCTCGATTCAATTCAATTTTTATTTATATTTTGTCTATCAGTTTTTATATTTTATTTATAAAAAAAATTTAATACCCAAAAAACAGTGAAAAACATGTGTTTTTTGGCAATACCTAGTAATAAATAGTACTTATGCGAAATGTTTTACACAGAGTGCTCATGAATGTGTTGCGTTGTCCCTTTCCTGTAATTTTATAGACCTGGTCAAACTTTGCTTGCTTGATCAAGAAGAGCATCTTGAAATCAGAACTGTAGCAGGTCTTCTGAATAGTGGAAATAACTGTGGATGGATTACAGCGACAACACGTGCGGGAGTCCATGCACGACACCAGCCAAGGAAGTTGGCTGGTGCGCAGACTGCCGTTACCCTATTGCGCTTCACATCGTCGTCATCCGGCATCCGGTTACAAACCTAAATATAGTTGTTAACAAAAAAAACAGCATGCCCGTTTATGGATTACCCCGAAGTCGAGCCCTGAAACTCGCGACACGAACGCAAAGACGTTGCTACCTTAGACACTGAGCTCTCCCGTTTGCGAAGAATATGATTTTGAAAGGTTCTTTCCAAGAAGTTATTAAAAATTTTCGCTGGAAAATTATAATTACGAAATAATATATTTTTTTTTATTATCTTCATATACTTTTCATGACGTGTTCCCTTACATTTTTCAAATATTTGATTTACTTTGAGTGATAACAATTCTAAATTTGGTGGCGTCAGCTCCAAGCGGAATATCTGGCACTACACCTTTACATACACAAACTAATCGGCATTCAGCTCCATTGCTTCCTAGATGCTCTTCGTCAAATCCGTAACGATTCATCCAAAGATTTATCTCGTTCAGAGGTAAAGCGACGTGGCGAAATACTTTCACCCAACTCCGTCATACTCAAACACACTTCGGAGCCAGCGTTAATTAGTTTCGCATCCAATGCTGCAGTAGCGGATTGCTTTTAATTACTGCCTGTAACGAAATGGGCACGGATCACAGTCAACGGTATTAAGCTAGCCTGCGTGCGCTGTGCTGCGATTAAACCTCCCAGCTCATGTAGTGAGTGTTGGTATTGGGAAAGTACTCCGGGGCAATATTGCGCAAAACGATTTCTCGCGTAATTAAATGGCTTCGCTTCAGCTACGCACAGAATAATCTTCATATATCAACCCGCTGCTGGCTTGACAATACACACGCTTAGCTATAGACGTAAGATAACAACTATACGGATCGCATACGGAATACAAATTTGTTTAAAATAATGCTATATTTAGAAGCATATTAACGAAGTTTATTACGCCATTCAGGAATCCCAAAGTCAACGTGGGCAGACTAGAAGACAAACAGGCATGATATAATTAACCAAAGTTTGCTTTAAAGGATTTTATATGTTTTGTAATGTAGCTGTTTTTTTTTTTTTTACAGTTTTCGACCTCAGACAGGAAAACGACAGCATAAATAATTGTGTTCCATTGTGTTTTACTTAAATGATGGCCATATTCTCAACAAAATATTAATTCTTGGATTTGTTATTTACCCTAAACAATTAAAATTCTGTGAACTTGTTGACTGGAGCATTCAAAGTAATTTGGCAGTGTATTGGGGAAAGTTGTTCGATGACATATATCTTTAAAAGCGAATTGTTTAATTCGGCTGTTTGTGGGATAAGTTTATTTTGGTCCATTATGTATTACATTAATAATTATCATTAACTGTACATGGTCATGTTTCTCACATTTGCTTTGTGCCATGTGTTCAACACATTGACACTAGTCGTTACATTTCAATATTGATTATTATGTACGTTCATGACAATGTTAATATATACTTAAGGCGCATGGATAACCAACAAACTGATGAGATCTAAGAAACAGGGCTTTAAAAATGTTCCTATTGACAGTACAGCCAAAAGGAGCGCCAGTCGTGTCCCGTAACCCGACGTATAAGGGAAACTTAGAGGTCTGTCCGCACGGCGTGGGGTTCAAACCCCGATCGAATGAAATTTTAACAGCGTGCTCAACATCTGATCCAGTTTTATTCCATTTTCTAATTCTAAAATAAGGCGTACACTTTATGTTGTACTGAAGTGTAAGTAAAAAGTGAAATTTAATTGGGGGCAGGAAAAAATTCTTCAGCCCCAGCGAAAACAGAAAACATCCTCTGAACATCCGTATGCATTCGTCCTTTGTTTCATATGATGTGACGCCAGATGTCATATTCATCCACAGTTATCGTCCGTGAGCATGTTAGTTTCTCTGAGCTTGAATTATTTAAGGAAGCGTAACTTAAAATATGATTTCAATTCTGAGATCGGTGCGCCCCAGGGTTGAAATAATACCCAACCGACGGATTTATTTGTGCATCAATACGTGTATATCGTCCTTTCACTCTTAATTCGAATAAGTAGAAAACCACTGATTTGCAGTGAAATTCAACTACTCGAATCAGTGAAAATGGCTCGACTAGGAATTAGTGGAAAACCAATGGTTGTTTCAATGAAACACTGCCACTGATTGAATAAGTTACGTGAAACAATTTCACTGATTGAATAAATGGCGGCCGATTGTTTGCCGCTAAATTAAATATTTTTTAAATTGAATTTAGACATACATTACGAGTTATAAACATATTTACTCTAGTTAATTATTATATTTAGCAATTTATCGTAATTAAAGTAAGTGAAGAGAAGTAAGGGGGTTGTAGGGATTGAACCCACGCTAGTACCATTCCCCATCATTTGACCGTCACCTTACCATCTCGGCTACCACGTTACTGTTGCTAACGGAGGGAAATATATGTGTTATACCTATTCGTTTTTAGTATAATTTGTAACATTAGGATTGTTAAAACAATTACTACGTATGAATGCACTCACTCAACCACATTAATTGCAGCTCGAACCATTAAACCGAGTGCCATGATGATTGTGTGAAAACGAAAACAAAGACGTAAGAACGAAATGAAAGACTGAATGTTCATGTTACCCCGTAAAAATGGCGTCATGAAAGATTAATGCAACATAAAAAAAAATATTTTGCATTGGNAAATAAAGACGTAAGAACGAAATGAAAGACTGAATGTTCATGTTTCCCCGTAAAAATGACGTCATGAAAGATTAATGCAACATAAAAAAAAATATTTTGCATTGGTTTAATTAGCTTATGCTTTAGTATTTCATTTGATACACGTTCATTAACGGCCATTTTGTAAACGTGGTTTTACTAATCCATCAGTCAAAAAACAAATTACTGAAAAAAAGTGAACAAAATGGTTGATGAGTCAGTGGAAAATGTCACTGAATCAATAAGTGAAGAAAAACAGGTTTCTTTTCTCTAGTTCATAAGTTAAATTCACTGAAGTGACTGTTGAATCTGTCAGGTACTCTGAACTGACTGAAACAGTGATACTTTCACTGATTCAAATTGTGGGTGTGAAGATGAGGCATGAATTGGGATCATTTCAGGGAGAGGTGACGGTATGGTTCAAGGGAGTCGGCTTACTTCCAGAAACACATATTACAGTGCTCGCTCTCAAATTCGTTGATGATGCAACAAGGGTTTTTGTTCATTTTCGGGGCTATTGTGTACTTATCGCTTCACTAATTTCGCAAGGTGCACGTAGGAACGCGTGAAATGTTCCCAGTTCAAGCACATTTGTTAGCTTACAAATAATGTTATGAATGGGCAAGAAATATAAAAAAAATTACAAGCTCCTAACTTCATTATATATTTCACCGCATGCAATTTTAGCTATTAAGGTTTGAGTGTTCCGCCTAGTGAAAAATTTTAATACGTGAGGTGCATGTGTGATAAGACCCGCTAAATTCGATGCCCCTTGTCACACATAGTGCTGTATCGCCTCTATTTGCAAGGTACTGAAATTACGTGCATAATTTAGCGTGCATCTGTAAGAATTTATTTAGTCACCTTACCGTTTTGAAGCAGGAACTCTGTAGCGAACTTCCTTACTTTCTTCTGTCGTATATCGCAAGTATCCGGTAAGTATACTGGTTGATTTTTGACAGAAACGACAAACTCCGGCAGACTATTTTCACGAGATTATAAGTCGAAAACCTACATACAGCTTTTCAACCAGAATATAATGTTATAGTTAAAAAAAATTAAAAATTCCTAGCAATTAAGTAACAAATAGGTGAATATTGTTTTGTTTAACGGAGTTCTTACTCCTCCGAAAACTCGAATGGTAATACCACCCCCCTTATGTTAATGGAGGTTGCCACCCTGCGAGGCTGTAATCGATTTGTTAAGACAAATTGTGATTCAGTACTTATAATATAACAGAATATAATATATCTTCCTTTTGGAACGGCTTCAGGTGAACCGTTTTCGAGAAACCCATGTAGAAATTCCATATCATAATGTGTAATAGATTTAACCATATAAGGACTGCTTTCATTGATGGTTTCAGATGTGAAAATGGTCAGATAAAATTCTTGAGACTTGCTGAAGCGACGCGAACAGAGCACTCGTTTAGTCATCATAAACAATGATCCTTTGTGTAATACAATAATACAAACCACTCATAACTTCTAACTTAAGCAAGGGTATCGAATCAGTTACCCACAGGGAAGATCATTGAACACAGCGCCTCTTAGTGTACAGTATCCACCAAAAATAATCGTCCTGTACGTAAAGTGGGCCTACAGAGCTGTTAAGGTTGTGTGTGAAAGAATAATATGAGTAGGGACACAGCTGTATGTGAAAAATTGTTGGCTGTTTTCAACATTAATATGTATTTTTCACTTCAGTAAATAATCATATATTCATATTTAACATACACATTTATTTAATGAATATTAAATACAAAATCAATTCTGTAAACATACATTATTTGTTTTATAAATAAATTTTACTTACAAAATATTTAAAATGTATATATAAATTTTTCCGAAAATTACTTAATATTTTGTACACATACTTAGATAACTTACTGATAGAAAAATGGTGTTATTTCTGACAAACGCATTGTTAATTGTACTCCAGTACTAAAAATTAATGAAGTAATTAACTTATATTACTATATATTCAAATAAAAATACCAGCGAATTATGAAATTTCAATTACCCTGTTTCTTACGGAAGTAATAATTAGTTGTCTTGTACGAATATATATAATAAGAAATTAGGTATGAGTCAAGAAATTTTGTTTCAATTAACAATTTTCTCATTGTAGATAACAGAACTTTAGCATAACTTAAGATATTTGGAAGTAAACATGTATGGGATATAGCAATATTTACTGAGTAAAATCTTTAAACAATTTGTATACTTCTATGGGACAAAACTGGAAAAGTTGAAGAGCGGTTGTAAGTGAAATTAACATAATGCGGGATACATCTCGGACAGTGGCAAAAAAAAAAAGATAATAATTTAGCTGTAATTTTATTCTTCGCGACCTTTTTTTTTTTTTTTCTATGTCGCTTATTAACGTCTGGATGGTTCCCAATAGTGCTCAGAAGCGTTTGGATTTTATCGTCTGTGGTGATGCGACGACCTAAATCGGATAATATTTACTATCAAAAGGTTTTCTTTACTGCTAACTCAGCAGACGTGTTAGCAGTAAAGAAGATTAATGTGAGCTCTAAAAGAGATAGGGATTCAATGGAGGCAGTTGTAGCTGCGTTGCGCCTCAGATAAATCCTACTGTCGCTGGCTAGGATGAGGAATTGAGAAGAGGTTTACTGTCTGCGCGCTGATTGAGCTAATATTAGCAGTAAGCACATGCAAATGTGAGTATGATAAATACGAAAAATGTATTTCTAAAGACGACATCAACAATCAACTGTTATTCCTAGTTGCTGAGTACAGGAACATAAAATTATATTTTTTTTTTTGTATCGTGAAAAAGCTATAACTGATTTCCATTAAACTCTGTTCCTTAAACTGTTGGGCGTGTCTCTTAATAGCTTAGAATTTGAACATATAATCCTTTGTCATATGGAAAGCGTTTAAAAACCAATTAATTTTATATACCTTATTTATCCAAACATTGGACGCTAACTGATACTCATTTTGATATTCTAGTGTATAATTAAATCAAAAATGTTGGTTATTACGAATTTACCGTGAATATTAGAAAACATGTTAACGCTACATAAATATCTGATAAATAATAGTTGGCTTACTGTTCTTATAAAGGGTGAATTTCATTCAAATATATGCCATTTCACATGTATACAAATACAATTATTCATATATTACTTGTGTTTACGAACACACGAAAATAAATGTAAAGAGTTCACATTTTTTATATACATATATTTAATTCTACGAAATACGATAAACAGTTACACGTAAACACTATTTTTGCAAGGCAACGTGTATAGGAAAATATAAATGTTACATATTATATTTAAAGATGGATAAATGTGTGCGTGAGTAATTCGTTATTGAATTAAAACTGGCAACCCCTATAAAAACTTGTCCCTTCAATATATAGCTTCGTCCACAGAGTTACAAGGTGTCCTCTTCCTCCTTTCTCTGCATTAAATTTCGTAAAGCAAAAAATTTCTTAACACCACTACGAAGGCAATTTATATTTTTTTATTTGTTAGAAGGGAAGGATTATTTACGATTGCTGTCAAGGTTTATCGTAGCTTAAGAATGTTCTACTCTATGTGTGTGCTTCATAGAAGAAGTATATTTGCTCACGAAAATATTGGTATTTTTAGGTTCAGTTTGCAATGTGTGATAGTCACGGACCTCGGAAACTCACGTTATTATCGGGCATCCTGATAGATTTCGTATAGTCGTGTCAATATTCCAGCTAATGTAGTTTGTTTAGTGGCTGCTGCCAGGGCGTCAAGATATTTTTCTTATGACTAAACGGCTCATGATTCGCGCAAATATGAAATGTTGTTTCACTGGGGTCGAGTTTCCCACGGCCTTTAGAAAAAGTGTGGCCCAATGGCAAAGGCCTTGCAAAGACATACATGTGGCATAATAGTAACCTATCAGTTAATAATATCGCGATTTCTGCTGCAGGTTTCCATTTATAGCGTGTGAGAGATAGAGAGAGAGGCTAGGTGAGAAATTTCGACGGCAAATAAAAGACGATGTTTTCAGCCCCGATTCTGGTTGAGAAAGGTGGGGAAGAGGCAGTGTTGGAATGTTAATAGCTGGGAGAAACTGCAGTACCACGAGAAAATCCCACCGAACAACGGCGGCGTCCGCCATGTTTCCCACTTGCGAGAATCAAGCGTGACCCCACAACGGGAAACGAAACTGGCACTCCATGGCGGGAGGCTTGTGAAATGGTACATTAAAGAGGCTTTACGGATCTGGCAGAGTATATATCAGATTTATATTGATAACACAACGATAAGTTGGGGATTTATTAAACATTTAATATTGTACATTAACAATAAAACTTTAATCAGTTCATGGTTAATTCAGCCCTTTTAAAATATACATCTGAAAAATGCCAATACCCCTACCTGCATGTATTTTAACGGATACAATTACTCTAAAGCGTCCAGTAAATATGACAACGACCAAAAGAAAGTTGTTTCATATCTTTAAGTTGAATTTAAAATGTTAGTTATACGTTTGTGTGTATTAAAATTGTTTATTTTGATATCTATTTTATTTTACTGTGTTAAAAATATAAAAAGTAGCAGATTTTAAAAAAACAATATTTGCTTTCCTAACAATTTCACAGTTTCGCTTGACCAACGCACGAATAAAGTGATGAGACTCATGGCCATAGTAATTGTACATGTGGTGGAAGAATACACAGCGTTCTTACAAGTGGATCTCAAGCAGGTCTTTGAAAAGTGCTCAGTTTTTCGTGAACAATCTTTAAATAGACCTACATTACAATATCGAACCAGGTGGAGTATTAAGGGAATTATCACTATGTGAGATAATTTTCCTAAAGGGATGTTACTATGTCACTTCCTTAATGAGAGTTTAATTGGAGAGTATCAACCTTATTCAGGTAGCCGTAACCGGAGTTCAGACGGCGGTTAACGACGGGCGGGCACGCCCACCTCCAGGCGTCCTCTGGGTCCGATGCTCCGACGACAAACGATGCTGCTCAGCTCGTTATATTGTGCTAAATCGGGTTTTTTATGGAAGTATCGGCCTCGCTTACCGGCCGGTGGAGGGGATTCCTACTCTTACAACTCGCAGAATGTTTCGGAGATCACAACCCACACTCTAAATTCGAATCAGTGTATAACCACTTGCATTTCGAATCAGTGGTTATACACTGATTCGAAATGCATGTCAACTACTTGAATTTGGTGAAAGCTGTTTCACTTAAAATCAAGGAAAAACCACTGGTTCTTTCAGTGAAACAATTTAACTTACTGAATAACTGACGTGAACTAATTTCACTGATTGGACAGGTGACGGCCAACTGCGTGCAGCAAAATAAATTTTAATTTTATTGTTTTTAGCTATATCATTATGAGAAGTAAACATATTTACGAAAGTTACTATTAATATTGCGCAATTTACCGTAATTTCAGTAATAAAAAAAAAAAAAGATATTTCTATTTGAGTAAGTATTGAACCCACCAATCACTACCACTCCAGTTTTTAAACAGCTACTTTACCAACTGAGCCACCAAATAAATGTTATTTCTGAAGGGGTAAATAAACGAATTATATTACTTTATCGAAAGTACCTATATAGTTTCAAATTCATGTTCTCTCTCTTTTTTTTAAAATAAATTGGTATTGCTAAATTGTTAAAATACATAGTTTGTATAAGTGCACTCACTCCACCATTTTTAATGCAGTTTAAACTTTCAAACATAGCGCTATGTTTATGATGTGAAAACGAAATGAAACGCTTAAAAACGAAATTAAAAACTGAATGTTCCTATTACTTTGTATAATGTTGTTATGAAAAAAGAAACTCTCATTTTGTAAATTATTTTTTTATTGGCTTTATTAGTTTATTCGTTGTAATTTCATTTGATACGCGTTCTTTAACTGCCATTTTTTTATCGTTGTTTACTGATCTATTTGCCAAAAATCAGAAAACTTAATAACAGGGAGTAAAATACTTGACGATTCAGTGGAAAATGTCCCTGAATCAATAAATGAAGGAAAACTGGTGTGCCAGTTATGTTGGCACTTGTTCCATGGCTATGTCATTCTGTTAATTCTTTTCTTTTTTATTTGGTACTTCGCAAAATAATTTTTTTCTTTGGAACGTGCAGTAGTAATGCTTAATATTTTGTCTATTCACTTCGACGTTTTAAAACAAACTTTATCATCTGAAAATTGTGCAAGGTTAAAATTTTTATATATTATTTTATGGTTTTTGTTATGAAAAAAAATTTTCTTTCAGTTTATTAATTATATGCGTACATACTATTGAGTAAATTCTTCATTTCTAATTATCAAAGTAAAAAACTTTATTTGTGAATTATTATATGTCTTTCTGGACTTTCGATTTGTGTATCGATTCGTCGCACGAGACCATGAAGTCCAAGGTATACCTTGGTATATATGGGTTTCCGCTCAGGCTACTTCCTTCTTCTTCGTATACTCGCCATACAGCCTACAGTTATCTTACTTTACTAACTTGTGCAATCTATCATCATCTTGAGATGAAATAGCGTTTTTATCTGCCGTTTTGATGGTTCGCCTGATATGGCTTAACTTAGTGGCCAACATTTGCATCCTTCTTGTGATGTGAGCCGTACACCTAATAGGTGGTATGGTGGTTTTGACCACGATTCCGCTTCTTTGGCCAGCACCGCAGTAACGTCTGAAATGCTGTTTTCACGTACAAGTAACCTCTAAATTATCTTTGCCTCCTCCATGAGCTCGGGAGTGCTCCGAACTTTCTGTATTCTGAGCGACGTCTGTTGTACAATAATTAATTAATTTTATTGGCCAGTAAAAACAAGAAATAATTTTTTGTTTGCCTATCAATTTAAAATAAAAAAAAAATGCAGAAATTAATATAATGGAAAATTTCAATTGAAGCGATCGCAGATACCCAACGATATAGTCATGGTCATATAATAAGATAATTTTACAAAAAAAGGAGATTAAAACTTGTTCACAAATAGAATGTTTAATAATCTAATATAATATAAAAATATTAGATAATACTCATTTCTCAGTAAGAGATAAACGAAGTTTTATTTATTTTATATGAATATATTTATATATATTGTTATGGGTAGAAAGAAATGGTTCATGAAACCGTTGTTTAAAGGACATTTATATTGTGTTATTTTCTTTCTTAATTATCATCCATGGATGATATATAATTTTATAACTATAAAGTTGCGTTGATAAAAATTTTATTTATACCAATAGTAAACTTCATGCTCTTTTATACACTTTTGTAATAAATAAAACAGGTGCACGACTATAATTTATGCTTTCAGTAAAGAAACCAAGTCCACGCAGGAATCTAGATTCCACCTTTCATTTATGTGCCATCCTGGTGTTACAACGAGAGTACTTACGGGTGGTCAAGTTTACGACACGAAGGTGGTTCATAACAGTGGCATTTTTTTTCACTTATCAATCAGGTAAATTCACCGAGGTGACTGTTGAAATAGTCGGATATTGTTAACTGATTTAAACAGTGTAATTTTCACATATTTATATTAAGAGTACATTTACAGGTTTCGGATTTCTCCACCGGTTCAGTTAAGGCCTGATCACATCCGATTACCGGTTGTTTAGATGCCATGTAGAGCAGCGAAACTGGTGGTAGCATGCGATGGCGATGTTGTGCAAGCGACAGCCAAGGTGGCAGGAACTAATGGGGAATAAGGTCTGGGAGGAGTGGTCAACACCAGAGGCATGCGGTGAAGTTGGTGCTCATCACAATCAGCTGCCGTACACGAAGTACAGACCAGGGGTTACCGACCGCCCTGGGAGATGCGGGAGTTTGGAGCGGAGAAGCAGGGTTCATGTTACCCCAACGAGCTGCGAGCCTCTCATCCCACACATCAGGGAAACCCTCTCAAAAGTAATGGAACTCCTTGAGTGAGTGAAGAGAGTGGAGAGATTTGGGCGGCTCTTAACATCGAGGTCTTGAGAGCCCATGAGGGTGAAGCGAGGTGAGAATTGAGCAGCGCCGNGGGGGGGGGGGGAGATCCCCGAGAAAACCCGCCGACCAACGGCATCGTCTGGCACAACTCCCGCACACGAAAATCAGCGAGCGACCCCGCCGTGAATCGAACCCGGTTCGCCTATGTGGGAGGCGAGTAGTCTGACCAGTACACCACCCCGGCCCTAATGACCTCCTTGATGGAGTATAACCTGCTTGAAGGGTCATACGGTGAAAGACTGAGATACACTGTATCTATTCCGGCGCAATTGCACCCTTCTTGGTGTTTTTTCCTGGTCAATTGTTGTGGTAGCTGAAGGTGCCACAGAGAGCTTATCAGGTGTACCGTTGAATGGTTGTTTATGCTCCACTGTGAGAAAGGGTTTGGCAATTTTCATGTATATTTGTAACGAGAGCGAACCGAATATATAGTATTTATCAGGTTTTACCATTCTCATTCACGTATATTACGGTTGAACCGTGTTCTTCATCTCTGTGACATATTTCATTGTTCAATTTTTTTTATACTCCTAGCTTACCAGGTTTACGAAAAACAAATAGTTTTTTAACACTTCGCACTTCATGATATGCGCTGAAACGTCAGATAATGAGCTCTAATTAGATTGAGAAATATACTAAATGTGTAGAGGTCTCTGGCTGTAACAGAGCAATGTGACGAAATTCACGAAACCGGCAGCCACGCTTGGTAAATGATTTGAACGGGGAATTAAATTACAATGTGGTTAACCTGGCATGGCAATGTATTTCAAAGGGTTAAGTATGTACAGTATTTTAAAAGCCATATAGTATAAAAAAATTATTGACCTAAGTGGACACAGTGTTGGAAGTGTTAACACTTTCTAAGTTCGGCGATAATACCTTGCGAAACTATGACTTGCAGCTAGCTAGATGTGAACTATCATACTTCATTTGTCTGTAAATAGCTGAAAATTTCACTGGATCTTGATTATTTCTTTTACCATATATCTTATTGACTTATCCACAGAAAGCTGATCAGGTTTACCGAAGAACGATTTTCAATGGCACACGATATCCAAGGGCGTGGATTTATTCACGTACACCAATAACAACAGTGAATAGAATAAATAGTGTTTATCAGATTGTCAAGCTCATTCACGTATTTCATGGTCGAACGATGTTTTTGAGCTCTGTGATATATTTTGAGGGGCAGATGTTCTCACCCTACGCTCCTTGCTTACCAGGATTCACAACAACATTAGTTAAATAAATTTAAGATATTTTAAAAGGCCAAAATTATAAATATATGATTGCTCGTATGACATAAGGGCATAATGTGGAAAGTGTCAAGCAATGCTTTCACAAAGCGTGTATGCCACGATGGAAGATTTCTTGGAAGATTCCATGCAGGCCTGCATCACCGCTTGTCTGGAAGGTTCTATGGAATATTTGGCCAACAACTGGACGTTTTAATTGACGTTTTTGTATTTGGTAGTGTGCATTGTTTGATGAAATGTTTCCTACTAGGTTCAAATTTTAGGCGATCAGAGAGAGGACAGTAGAGTCTCTTTTTTATTTTGATTTGAGAAACATCGTAAAACTATTAAACACGAATAAATAGTAAATAAAAAACCACGGAAATGTCACCTTGGTCTATTGTGTGAAAATTAAGGTTAATATTTGTGTTTGTTTAACATAAAAGTAGCAGTTATAACAACAAAACTCTGTGCATTAACACGTAGTGCTAAAGTCTTGAATGAAAATTGTTCCCGAACCACAGTTGCAGAAGTAAATGAAAATAATGCACTCGTGTTTACTTGCGCGGCAACAAGCATCGTTGTACAGGTTATTCCAAAGAACCGTCTATTGACCGTGGCATACGGGCACAACTGTTCAATTTGCCCGCGACCAACTGCGAATGGTTCGCCCGAGGTGTCTGAGACAGACGGGGGAATGTTTGGTGTTGCAGGTTGTGGGCTGAAGTTTTCCATGTGAGTGCCAGCGGGACGGGAACAGTGAAATGGCAGCAGGTGTCGGAAGACTTGGTGCCCGTCAACATCACCTGCATCCAGGACTCGCCCGAGTGCGTGTTCCACATCACTGCCTACAACAGCCAAGTCGACAAGATCCTCGACGTGCGGCTCGTGCAACCCGGTGAGTGCGCTCTAGGCAGGGCGACCTCTTTCTCGCTTCCAGCTTTCCTTTGCTTATTGGCCGCCTGCCTTCTTGTCGAGACAGTCTGTTACATGAGTGAGCCGATCAGAATTACGTTTCTCCGACACTCACCGTTCGTAATTGCCAATGACACCTACACATTCAAATGGTTAAATCACGAAATGTTTCTGAACTGAAGTGTTTTGGAACACAGCTTGTCCTGAAATCTTTTCGCGGAGAACAGGTTCCCCTATCCATAAGCTAAACGTGAAGTAGACGGATTATTCACTTGCCCAGCATTGACCTACCCCAAACTAACACAGTTGTCAAATTCACATGGTCGAGAGTCTTAAACGTGTTTGGTTTGTCTTACTTTTCAAAACTCAAACCCGTTTATATAAATAAAATAATGTTAATGGTTTTAATTTTATACAATTGAATTACAAATTGGTTAGAGGAAGTTCACAAACATCTCAAAGCTCTTGTTTACATAAGCAGTGTTCTAACCTCAAATCGTATGCGCGTCATTTATGATAGTCGTACTGGCTGAAAAGCAGTCCCATTGTGGGATACGGAGACTCGTAATGTGCAGCCAGCGTGTTCACTCTACTCCATATTCACACTACGAAGTGCGTTCGCAAAGCAAAAAAAAATTTCTGTACTTGTTACAAACAAGTCTTTAGTTACCTAAATATTCTCTTGTAACTTTTCGACGGAAAAATGGTATATTTACAACGCGTTATTTTACAAAATATACAAAAATTTCTTATGTAGTTCAATGTTTATAATAACCTTGAAATTTACCATACTTGATTGTTATTATTTTTCAGTACTCAGCGAAATTTCGTAGCGGAATTATCGCTTGCAACACTCTTGACGCGATATATTTGTGTGTGTCCGCGAAGAGCTGAACATTTCATTGGCCGTTGCTTATTGCTTTCGCTATGTATCTTGTTTACATGTACATACGAGAGCTCGTCAACTGTATCGATTAATGATTGTTACTGGCCTGCTAAATTCAAGGATGTGGCTTTATTCACGTCCACCAATAACAAATGCGTCCCGAATAGTATTTACCAGTTTACCTAGCTTGTTTGCGCATTCCATAGTCGAATGATGGTTCTAACCAAGAAATAATTTAAATGGTTACATTTCGTATCGAACACACTTTTCATTCAAAATTTCTGAAAAAATTTGGTACTACGATATTATAAAGTTTTCCAAACGAGGAAATTTCAAAATATTATAGCTCTACTGTTTAAAGGCGCCGTGCTGGAAGTGTTAAAATTCAAAATTAGTTTTACACATTCCGCAGTAAATTTTTTTCAAATGCACTAAAATTGTATTTTAGTGATACAAAAATATCTTTGGCAACTAGTTTGCAAACAATTCTTTACACAAATACAGAAAAATGTTTAAAGTGTGTCTCCACACACGCACGATTGATGGAAACACTGACATTTTCACGAATTCATTCGACATCGAGCTAGACTTCAAACACTCGTCCAGTCGACTTTCTTTCCCAATTGGATAGCAGTTAGTCAGACTCGCACTGGACGAATTTGAGCAAGTAAAATTCCGGCAAGAAATTTTTGGCCGAATATCGTGCCACCTGCCACCTGATCACAAACTAGAAGAGAACACAATAAAACATTACATTCCTGAAACAGACTGTACAAAAGTCCACATTTTATGTATACTTTTTTATATTACACACACAAACTACCAAAATAATGTGTGTCAATTTACTCTTTTCACTGTACAAGGGGTTTGTTTTTGAGAAGCGTCATGAAGGTTGACGCGAACAATTACTGGTTGTTGTTTTGCTACGTGTGTCGCTCATCTTACAAGCCATAAGGAAGTCTGAACTTAATGACAGCTTATGTGATTATTTAAAAAGAAAAAATACAAATTGTGCATGCAAAACATTGGTCTGTTACGTATTACACTACTATGGTTTGAAGACTGTAAAATAAAACAGGAGGGTAGAGCAAACGGAATATATATCAAATTAAAGGCATACACGTGAAGAAATTTATTGTCGTTTTAAACAGAAACTATAATTAATCATCTTATATTTTTCTCAATAGCATGCACTCGCGATTTCTTTGAAAACACGCAAACTCCAAAAGAAGGCTCGACTGGCTGTGATGCCGTGGCATGTCGCAGATATCTGAAATGAGCTGTGAGAGCCGAAACAGTTATCACAAATCCGCCTACGTGCGCCCAGTATGCGACTAGCCACTAGAGACCTGAAGAATTCGCGGATTCATTTTGGGACAAGCTAGAATTCAAACTACGAGCGTTTATATAACTTCAGCCATTGGTCCACACGGTGTTTGACACCTCCTGGTGGACGGTGTCCAATTGCCACCTTCCACTGTGAGAGCAGACAACCAATGTGCAGTTGATATCGGCATATTTGTACATAACACAGTAGAGCCTAGCCTGCAGGTCATTGAACTCGCGATTTTTTCATGTGTCTACTTGTCACAGTCATAGATACTTCCATAACAGTGAAACAGATACGTCCTGTGGCAAGGAAATGTCTCTGAGCAGGCTGTGGTTTATCGGCCATCTCTATCCACAGAAGCACTTAAGGGTTGGTTCACGACAATTTCATCAAAATTCGCGTTCCGGGGAATGCTGTAGATCAGTGGTGCGTTTGAGCGTAACTTGAAGGGGTTGAAGGAGTTGAGGCATTGCCGTGTTACGCCAGGGTCATTCCCCGAAAGATGGTGATATTGCCAGATATCGTCTAGTATAGTAATTAATGTTCATGTTAAATTGGGTTACGATAATATTTTGATATCAGCTTAAAAGAATTCTGTTACTGCTACGTCGGGAATTACAAATCAATTAAAATTGCTCTTCCCCCTCCCCCCAACCATTCCGCAAAAAGTAGTTTCATGTCCGGCATTTGTGAGTTGAAACAGACGTCAGAGTTTTTGGATTTGACTGCTTTCGGTGTAATTTATTTTTATGAGTTATTTGTAGGGATAGAAAAATTTCGCTATTTGAACTACCTGTAGGCTAGTATCCACTGTATTATATATTTTCAAGCCTGGGCTCTCTTCTCATTGGCTGCTGCCCCAGCGTGTTAGCAGTTTTACCTTAAGATCAGGTGGCTCGGACCTCGGTGCTTGTTTCCTTGCAGGTCTGTTATTGGCTGAAATTTAACGTGGGCGTGTCTAATAATGTGTGATCCAATTGAAAACATATCAGAATTACACACATTTGTTTGTTGAAGTTTACTTAGTTCAAAATATATTCGCGAGAATTTTTCAGTCCCTAGTTATTATAAGAAAGAAACTTGAATTGAGATAATAAAACTGACATTTTCCAATTCATGTTAACTATCATTTCTGTCTGAATGTTAAACAACGTGATTTGTAAGGCGTTATTTGTAGTTATTGTCCCACTACAATTTTTCTGTTTTCGATGAAAATCTGTATGAATGCGCTAATAAATGTATTATGTAACTTAAATAAAGCTCCAATATTTTCTTAAATAATAATACTTATTTAATATAGACAACAAGTTCAACTACAGAAACTCTCTTACTACTATTAAACGGTTGCCTACCGGAACCACAAAAATTCCTGTATGGGACTAGGCTTTTTTGTTCGGAGTACTGGGAAACCCCACTCCTTTTTTTTCTCTTTAAACTGGTAACATACTAGTAGGATAATAACGGTTGCATATCTTGCGAGCTACTTACTACACCGCCCCCCTCCTCCAAGAGGTTGCTAGTGTGACAATGCGTTGCTTACTCAACCAGATGTTGCATGCTCATTGGTTAGTGCCAGCCAGATCTCATTTTATCCACGTTGTTTACAGTGCTTTTGGCAAAATTAGCAGTCCAGTGTTGGAACATGGAGAGTGGATTCTGCGGGGAAGAAATACGCACTTTTCCCCACATTCAATCAAAACAATTAAACCAGTAAAAGTCAAACTAAGCACAGTGCAGTGGGAAAAAATTTGGTCGAGAACTGAGAACACAAGATCTATGTAATAGGTTTCCTGGGTAGCCACAACCAAAATTTTTCATTAGCGTTTAAGTATTATGTAGGTGCAGGAACAAACCGAATTTTGCTGATATTTTTTATCTTGTATGAACTCCCAGTTAATAAGAAGGAACAGAGTGCTTTGATGTAGGAACTGTGCGTATAATTACACATACCTTCACATATAGCAAAGCATCAACCAGTTAATGTTCGCGTCAAACTTCGTGACAGATTGAGTCTCTAGCTGTCGCATTCGACGCGGGCTGGTGGCACACTCATCAATGGGCCATTTTTTTCTATTTTGTCAAGCACTCAAAATAAAGTTCATAAAGTACCAAAGTGAAAACGATTTAATTATGTGTTATTTAGTTTTACGACTTATTCATCGTTAGTAGAATCAAGGTTTGGTTAAAAATGAGGATTTTAGCACCAGGAAGTAGAATGTTATTGATATTTGGATCACAAACTATGAGAGAAAACCATTAAATTTTTAATTCCTGAAACATACCGTACAAAAGTGCAAATATTATGTTTACCTTTTATATAACACATACAAACTACCAACATATTGTGTGTAAATTTACTCTTTTCACTCTACACAGGGTTTGTTTTTGAGAAGCGTCCCAAAATACTCTAATAAATAGTATCAATATTAATGGTGCACGGCGATTCATTTACGAGCGATAGAAGACAACATTTGTTGACAATAAATGAGCCGTCATTAAAAGTCAAAGGAAAATGTACTAAAATTAGAGCCAGGAAGATGATGGGCGTGATGCATGGTCTGAGCATTAGTTTTTTTTTTTTTTTTTTTTTTTTTTTTTTTTAAGATTTTGCTGTTATTTGAACAATAAACAAGGTTTAAAGTAAACAAGGCGAGAGTATTTTAATCGGCATATCAGCCATAACTGTGCTTGCTATTGTTGAATTTATGCTTGAGAAACGAAATTAAACGCATATTTTTACAATCTGATCTGTTGGAATCACATCATTCTCAGCATTCCTTAGTTATCGAAGCGATCTTATTGATCCATCCGTGTATCTTATTACGAACCTATAAAAGTATATATATATATATATAGTTGTTCATGGTCAATTGAACACATTTGACAACACTGCTTAAGATCTACTTGTATGCATAGAGTGTATTATTCCACCATATGAAAAATTAAACATTGCCACCGACCTGATCAGTTAAATTATGCGTATGTCAAATGGAACTATGAATATATTTTAAGTAAGTATTTTAAAAATTTCCTAATTCTTACTTTTTTGACGGAGCGGTTAGCCTGCTCGTCTCCTACCACGGCGAACCGGGTTCAATCCTCAGCCGGGTGACATAATTTTCGCATGTGGGAATCGTGCCGGACAATGCCGCTGGTCAGCGAGTTTTCTCGGGGATCTCCTGTTCCCCCACCCCCTTCATTCCGGCGCCGCTCCATATTCACATCACTTAACCTCATCGGCTCTCAAGACCTCGCTGTTAAGAGCCCCCTAAATCTCCTTACTTCACTCAGTCTTACTATATGGGAAACAGTTTTCTAGCGGCTGTTCAGGGGTATCTGCCGTGATGGCTTGGGCCGATAGATAGTACCAAGGCCCGACCACTTGGTGGGGTGTTGGACCTCTTGGCACTCAGGCCACTGGGGCCCAAAACAGGAATTTCCCTGTGAAGAAATTCTAGGATGGTAAAGGACGCGTGTCTGATGTTGCGAGTCGGCCTGGTGTGCGGCTTCGTGTGAGCTCGGCTCCTGGTGAAGACAGCAAAGGGAGTAAAACCGGACGGTCATGGCGGTACCCACCTGTTCTGAGGGACTCCGCACACTCCCGCATGGAGGTTAGGCGACGCAGTCGGACACAGGAAAACCCATACGTGCCATGGAAATTAAGAGGGAGCACGGGATGATCCGCTTGGCCCATCCAGGGGTACTCCCTGGAATTTGGATCAGACGAGGTTGGACTCGTGCTGGCAGTGGTTGACTCCGCATGCTGGAGAAGGCTCGGAGAGATTCCCCCTCTTGCTAAAAGAGCCGGACGTTGAACAGGATTGTTCCGGGGGCGTGCCCGAGATCACGTCAGGGGCGTGGGTAGTGCTCCGGCTATACCACACGCTTGGTAATCTGAGTGCTAGAATCTCAGGCCTTGTGGTAGGACATGCTCTGTGCGATCTGCAATATCAGATCGGGGCTCTGCCTGGTGCGGCCTGTGTACAGGTCGGGGCAAACGGGTTTGGTCAATTCAGAAAGCGCTGGTCATGTCTGCGATGAGAGGGCGTGATCCCTCTTCCCCGCCTACTGGGAGGCCGGGGTGCGGTATGGCCTCGCGGCTAAGAGCGCCCCGGTAACAAATAAGACCACGACTCTGTCGTGTTTTAACAGTAACCAGTCTTACTATTTATATAAAACTAAAAATTTCAAAGAAATTATTCCTGTGTTTACAAATGTTTGCCTAACATTTTTATTCAACGTTAAGATGGGACTACTTTCCCTCCACCGTTACCAAATTTACCGGGCGCATGCCCGTCAGTGTGCGTGTTAAACTACACGCAGGTAGGGACAGTGAAATTTTTCAAAGGCTGATTTCAAAAGTGCTCATTTACCTGTGAAAAGGATTTGTAATTTTTGAACCACCTTAAGCCATCCGAAACGCACTAAAATGTTTTTATGTGTACTCGGCCAAAGCATGTGGAGTAACCAATAGTCGTGTAGAGCTTCAGACGGTCGTCACGTGACGTGGTGCACGCCGAACGAGGGCAGAGCGAAGGAACGTCGGAGGAGAGAGATAACTAGAAGAATCAACACGAGTCGCCCGGCGGCTTAAAAATCAATGATTTTGCTGGAGAAAGACAGCGAACCAGCAAACTAGTTGGGGGAAGGGCGGTTTTGTGAGTTGTGCAGGATGACAAGAATGAAACTTTTCGAGGGTGTAGGTTGACATTAAACTAAGAAGAAAAAAACTAAACCGACGCCAACTGAATCGATATATCGATATGTGAACGTATTTTATATTTTAGAGGTATCCTGTAGTAGAAAATTTATATATACCAACGTGTGCATGTACCCGTATCTCTTTAACGTAAATATGAAAAGAACATTCTCGAAATAACAAAATACTGTTTCTCGGTTGCAGAAAAACGTTAACAACGATCACTTCTATAGCAACGATCTGTAGGTATTTGCTGATTTTTCTTAATTATTGATAACAGAAAAATATATAGTATTTAAAACCCTGTGAAAATTTTTTTTATATATTTACAGATGCGCTTATTTGTATATACGTGCGCAAAACTAAAGGCAAACGAGTACTTAGTATATTTCGCAGAGAAATTTTAAGTGTGCAGTGTTATGGAATTAGTGTTACAACAATGCACTAGTTATGCAGGAGCGTACATATCCCAGATATAAACCGTAGATTTTCAAAAAATTTATTCTTACAAAGAATTGTTTTTGTCTTTGTAGCAGCTATAAGTTATTTGAAGAAAATTAATCTTTTCCATTTCACAGTTATTCAAATTTCCATTTTTTTAATCCACATTTTACCAAGTCTAGGGGAAGAAAATCAAAGCAGATGCAAAAATGTTTGAAAAATGTTAAATTAGTTACAAAATTTCACCAATGAAATTAAGAGTCTGTGGAAAGCAGTTCAAATGCCAATTTGAACGTAATTTCATTTCCGGCAGACGTCACATGAATAAAGAATAACATTGCAATTAAAACTTTATTGTATCCTCTCCCAAGATATGCAACTACGTCACTTGAATGTATGCAGTAAATTATTTTTTAAATATACTACGAGAACAACTTTCAGCTGCAAGTGGTATATTTTTGTAACTGTATTTGTTTATTTTAGTTTATGTCACAAACTTTAAAAAGGTTAGTTTGAATTTTAGTTAAGGAGGAAAAAATTACGTAAAAACGTAAAATATGCTTTTAATAAAGAAGGTAAAATATTTTTCCATTAAAAGTTTTCTAACCGAAGAAATTAAAATTCTGGCTCGCATACATATTTAAAATATGCAAATATTTTCCCACAGTAAGCAATAATACAAGAGGGAGAATATT
>NQII01002096.1:300919-384291 GCA_002778355.1 Clitarchus hookeri | reverse complement strand
ATATATATATATATATATATATATATATATATATATGTTTTCTTCCAAAATATTCCGCAAGTAGATGTTAACCAAAAAAAAACTTTAGTTCAGATACACTTTCGTTATTTGATGATGTTAATCATTACTGGTCTTAATTTTCTGCCCGTGATTCACGGACGTGTAGTATCAGAGAAACTCAATTCTGTTTGGCCCAGTCGTGTAATAAAATTGCTCTTATACATGACTAGACAACTGAAGTATTCACGGATTAATTTGGGGACAAGTTAGAATTCAAAACATGTGCGTTTATATAATCTTAGTCAATAGTCCACTCGGTGTATGACACCTCCTGGAGGACGGTGTCCACTTTCGCCTTCAACTGTGACAGAACACAACCAATGTGCAGTTCATATCAGCATATTTTTACGTAATACTGTAGAGTCTAGCCTACAATTCATTGAACTCGCAAATTTGTCAGGTCTCTATACATGACATGCAGCTAATAAACAAAATATATCTGTAGATATGGACACAGGTTATTGAATTACAGCATGTTTGAAAATATTTACGCCAAAAAAATGTGGCCCTATTCATATATTCAATAGCATGTAGTTGCCTGCCGAGCGTTAATATATAAATTAGATGTGAAGGACCTGCGTTGACATACAGTAGCAGTTCTTGCCTGGAAGCAAATTCAATTTATTCACAAGTCATGAAACGAACTGAAGGTTCTTGTAATTAAGCATCGTATTTCCGCCACGTTACTGACACAGAGTAGGTACTACTTTTAAATACAGAGGAAAAACAGCCGCTTATATAACGCACCCCAATCACACGCGTCACAAAAATGACGTCAATTGCAAGAATAATGTCGGAACGCCACTCGTCAATCAGCGCCTGATTTCATGGACAGGAGGCAACCCAGACAATAGGGAATTTTTCGCACCACGCTTAAGCCAATCACACACAAGGCCCGTCCTAATATCATCACGCAACTCACCAGAGAATGTGTTCGCCCACATAACAGTAACCACGACGGGTTTTTGAGTCTGTGCATTACTCCGTGGTTCTGACTAGAGTTTCCAGTGGCCTGCGACATTTGCCAGTGCTTCTAGACCGTTATAACAGCAACGCCTTGACACAGCTGCAAATTAAGCTTCTTCGTTCACGCTACGGCGTTCGCCGTTCGGCCCGCATGTATGCAATAGCTGGAGAACGGGAAATTTCGTGGGTTAATTTGGCACCGAGGTAGACTCCACAGTCCTTTGTGTACTTGAGCCTCAGTCAGTAGTTGATAGGCTGTTGCTCCAGTTTAACCACTGACCAGGTAGCACGGTATTTGGTCCTTGTTGTCCTTACAGGTTTGCTATTGGCAGAAAAGTGGTTCAGGGCGTGTTTAAGAAAATTCGGTCTATTAGAAGTCGAACTCCTTAGTACATGCGGAAAAATTTAACTTGTTCTTAAATTAAATTACGAAATTTCTAGGTCTGTAGCAATAACTCCTTTCTGCCTATCATTAACGTCTGCTGAGCGTCAGATTCTACACTCATCGAACGACTTACTCACTGCACTATATCATATTTTCGCGGTATCTAAAAAAAAATCCAGTAATTTTTTTTCTTACAATAAAACGCAAATATTTATAGATAAATAACCTTCGTACAACACCAAACACAGGATCTTGAATGAACTAATTTTTTTCCCGGGTAACCAAGTTTAAGAACATAATTTCTTAATCTCAATTCTTTATGCGCAATTTACCTAAAAAAAAAGGTTTGATATTATATTTGGAGACCTGAAAAATTCGAGTCATTGCACCAAGACAAGCTACAATTAAAAAACTTGTATGTTTGTATTTCTTATGATTTTGGCCCATCCACTGACTTTTCCATGACAACTGCATGTCACTATTTAACACGCTATAAAATACTGAACAGTTCATCTTTTTCCACCGAGACAGCAAGAAACCAATGTACTATTGATTTTTACGGGTTTCTACATGAGACTGTGTATTGTAGTTGTTGAACTCACGAATTTTAGATATATCTTGCCAATTGTGAAAAATTGGGAAGTTGCTAACTAGTGAAAAAAATTATGGATTGTGAAATGATAACTACAGACCTGAAAAACTTGCGAGTTCATTGACCTTCAAGCTAGACTCTACAGTCTTATGTAGAAATATGGCTATATAAACTGCTTATTGGTTGTCTGCTGTGACAGTGGAAGGCAACGATTGGGTCAGCGCTCCCCAGGAGGTGTGAAACACTGTGTGGAACAATGGCTGAAGTTTTATTAACGCACGTGTTTTGAATTCTAGCTTGTCCCGAAATGAATCCACGAATTTTTCTGGTCTCTAATGATAACCAATACTAGGGACACCCGAATTTCGAGAAAATATTTCACGGCCAGTTGTATTTAATAACAGCTTAGCTCAGATACGCTTCAGCGATTGGATGTTCTAGGGGTTACGTACCTGCCCGCGAATCACAGACGCGCAACAGCGGAGTAGCCTAATTCGGATTGGCCAGTCAAGTAAGAAAATGTCTTCTTACAAACACACGCCGCCAATAAACATGAGAATACTGCTGGTGTGCCCGTAGGGTATTAAAGTCTAACGTGTGCGGAAATATTTTCACGAAATTCGGGTGTCCCTAACCATTACACAAACACACTCCCAAACCGGTTAGTTATGATTGAACGCTGTCTTAGAGGAATAGCCACTCACGATCTATGATGACCAAACACGATGTGCTTCACATCCTTTTATTTTTATTTAAATGCTTCGTCTCTTTCAAAACAATCTACTAAGATGTAAGCTTTATGTGAACTTCAGTAACTGTTATAAACATTTGAATTTTCATGGTTTCAGTGTCTGAATTTTTTTGACTATAACTCTCTTATACCAAAAACACGATGTCTAATTGGCCGTTCCTTGGGCTACAAAAAAGTTTAAAGATTACGAAAATGTGAAATGTCGTTCCAATAAATTTAATTTAAACGTATTCCGACAAAATGCCTAGCATCTTGTAAAATGTATCGTTACGATAACCAAACTATTCACTATAATTTTACCATGTTACAAAAAAGGGACTGAAAAATTTCGCCAATTCATTTTAGGACAAGCTAGACTTCAAGAATATGTACATTTGTGCTCTGTTTGCAATTGGATCACAGTTTGTTAGACACGCCCAGGTGAACTCCAAGCCAATAACAGATCTGCAAGAAAACAAGCACCGTATCACGTGCCACCTGTTCTGAAGTAAAACTGGCGACACACCTGGGCAACAGCCAATTAACAGAAAGCTTAGGCTCGAAAATATATAGGGCCATGTAGTCTAGATCACACGTCTTTAAAAAGGCGAAAATTTCCTGCCCCTAATTAAAAGACATTCGTGAAAATGTTACCTTGTCTTTATTATTTTGGACGCAGATGTTTCCCGTATAACTGCTTAACAACGGACTGTATGAAATGCAGACATTACGTGTTCACATTTTTTCATTAAAAACCATTGGATTTTGAGGAACTCGCATTACATTAGATCATATTAAAAAATCTACCGGGACAAATTTTTGAGAGTTCTAATTTATGAAGCCCCAACAGTATGAAATTTAGCAGTATTATGATAAAACGCAACGTGTCTAGTTTTCTCATCGGAATATGGCGTCAGCATTTTATTGCGTGATAGGCTCAAAACTGTCCAGGAGACGTTAAATAACGGGCGGATTAATAGCACGAGCAATGCAAACGTAAGAGTTTTCGAATTCCATCTTGAATTTTTCATTGTCTTTCAATACTTCTGCAACTGCATGATAACTGTAACCCAAGCTACTTGATTTCGATGGGCGTGAAGGCGAGAGTGTCTGAATACACCCACGCTCCGCGCGGAGTGAGCCACGTTGTTCGAGTTGAGGGATTTGGGCTGCCCTTAACAACGAGGTATTGAGAGCCTATGAGGGTGAAATGATGTGAGAATTAAGTAGCGCCGGAATGCAAGGGCTGGGGGAATGGTCAGATCCTTGATAAAACCCGCCGACCAATGGCATCGTCCTGCACGATTCCGAATCGCGAAAACCCGGGAGTGACCCGGCCGGGAATTGAAACCCGGTTTCGAATCTGTGGGAGTCGAGCGGTCTAACAGCTCAGCCACCGCGGCCCCTACACGTTGTCCGATAACGCCCATTCCCTCCCACACCGCGCTCTCCTGAGGGGACGTATTCCGACACCCTTCATTATCCAGTGCCGCCAACCCCATTCGCGCTGCGAATTAACACGGTTGTTCGCTTTCCTCGTTTCCTCGGTGAGAGTGTTTGAACACACCGGCCACCCGCATCGATCGAAATTAGTTCTGTAATGTTTGTTTTCTCTTCTGTGCCCCTCCCCGTCCTTCATAAAACTCATCCTTGTAGGAGCCATGGTGGCTGAGTGGTTAGACCACTTTCCTCCCACCAAAGCGAACCTGGTTCAATCTCCGGCCGGGTAACATCCGGATTTTCGAAAGTGGGAATCATGCTGGACAATGCCACCGGTTGGCGGGTTTTCTTGGGGATCTTCCGTTGCCCCCACCCTTGCATTCCAGCGCTGCTTCATTTTCATCTCATTTCACCTCTCATCGGCTCTCAAGAACTCGACGTTAAAAGCAGCTTGTCCCAAAATGAATACGTGAATTCTCCAGGTCTCTAGTTATTAATTGAAAATCGTCCAGGCCGTATCTGAAAAACTACGGTCTAATGGCAGCACAAACACATATCTACACGTAAACGCCGTTTAACTTGTTCTCAGATGAATCCGCGAAATTTCCGGTTCTCCAGTTATTACGAGCAATTGTCTTTCGCAAACACAATAAACGACTGTTTGAACTCCATGAAACCTTATTTCAGAACCACTATTCTTAATGGACGAGCTTAGTAACTGCGCGTTTTAGGTGGCTACTCGCAAATCACAAACGCTCGTTGTCTAAGCCATTCAGTTCTGATCGGCACAGTCAGGTAAGAATATGCATTGCCACAGACGTACGCGGCCAGCTATCAAGAGCAGGATGCAAGCGTGCGCGTAAAGTAGGGTGTTTAAGAATAACTTCCAAGTTCTCGTATATTGTGTCGTGAAAAAAAAAACAGGTTATCATAAGCACAGAATGTTTAAAATTACTGAATTGAAACCTACTCTTAAACCGCGAACTCCAAACACACGCTAGCCAAATAGCGGCACTGGCTTACAAAATGGCACGATGCCCTTCGCCAATCAGCGCTTGGTAACTTCCTTGCCAGGCAACAACCCAGATTATAAGTAGGGATAGGAAATTTTAGCGAATTTATTTCGGGACAAGTTAGCTGTCAAAAAAAAAATACAATGACTTCACCTTTGTAATTAGATCACAGATTATTAGACATGCCCTTGAAAGCATGCACCCAATTGCAGATGTGCAAGGAAACACGTAGCGAATCCCACACTGCCCGGTGTGTAGTAACACTGGCTACTCTCTGGAGCCGCAGCCAATGATCAAACATATGATGTTCCAGTGTACACAGGACTGTGGAGTCTAGCCTACAGTTCTTTGAACTCGCAAGTTTTTTCCTATCTCTACCTATAGGTAGAGACCTGAAGATTTCGCGGACTCATTTTGGGCCAAGCTACACTGAAGAGCCAGAAAAACTGGTATACCTGCTTAATATCGTGTAGGGCCCCCGCGAGCACGCAGAAGTGCCGCAGGACGACGTGGCATGGACTCGACTAATGTCTGAAGGTATACAGGAGGTAATTCACACCATGAATTCTACAGGGTAATAAACAAATCCATAGGAGTGCGAGGCGGTGGAGATCTCTTCTGAACAGCACGTTACCAGGCATCCCAGATATGCTCAATAATGTTCATGTCTGGTGATGAAGGTGGCCAATGGAAGTGTTTAAAGTCAAAAGAGTGTTCCTGGAGCCACTCGGTAGCAACTCTAGACGTGTGGGGTGTCGCATTGTCCTGCTGGAATTGTCCACGTCCGTCGGAATGAACAATGTACATGAATTTGCGCAGGTGATCGGACAGGATGCTTACGTATCTGTCACATGTAAAAGTCATATTTTGAAGTATCAGGGGTCCCATTTCACGCCAATTACACACGACCCATACCACCACAGAACCTCCACCAGCTTGAACAGTCCCCTGTATACATGTAGGGTCCATGTATTCATGAGGATGTCTCCATACACGTACACGTCCATCCACCCTATACAATTGAAAACGTGACTTGTCAGACCAGGCAACGTGTTTCTAGTCATAAACAGTCCAATGGTGGTGTTGGTATACCCAGGCGAAGCATAAAGCTGTGTGTCGTACAGTCAACAACGGTACACGAGTGGGCCTTTGGCGCCGAAAGCCCATATCAATGATGGTCTAATGAATAGTTCGCTCACTGGCACTTGTTGATGCCCCAGCATTGAAATCTGCGCCAATTTGAGAAAGGGTTGCACGTCTGTCACGTTTAATGATTCTCGTCAGTCGTCGTTTCTCCCGTTCGCTGACGTTCTTTTTCCGGCCGCAGCAATGTCGAAGATTTGATGTTATACCGGATTGCCAATATTTACGGTGCACTCGTGAAATGGTCGTACGCGAAAATCCCAATTTTATCTCTACCTCGGAGATGCTATGTCCCATCTCTCGTGCGCCGGCTTTAACACCACATTTAATCTCACTTAGATCTTGATAACCTGCCATTGTAGCGGTAGTAACCGATCTAGCAACTTTGCTAGACGCTTGTTGTGTTATATAGGCACTGCTGACCGCCTCTCGTTACTCTGATTGGCTCCATACCTCTGTTATTTGCATACGCACGCCTATACTAGTTTTTGGCTCTCCAGTGTAGAACTCAAAAAACGTGGGTTCATATATGTTTTGCCATTGATACAAACGGTGTTTGACACCTCCTGGAGAATGGTGTCCAATTGTCGTCTTCCACTGTGATAGCAGACAACTATTGTGCAGTTGATATAGGCACATTTGTATCTAAGACTGCAGAATCAAGCCTGCAAGTCATTGAAATCGCGACTTTTTCAGGTCTCCACCTATAGGGAATCTTTCTTAGAACGCAATAGTCGTTCGAGACGAAAGCCGACTTACAGAGCCTTGCTCAGCCATTCAGAGAATGGGTACGTATGCATCAAATGAACAGCCAGTACGTTTGACTTCTGTGCACTTGCAAATTCTGTGAAGGAACTGTGATCGCAAACAATGCTTGAAAACTGACTTTGCCGATGGAACTTGAGGGTGTTTTAACCCCAAAAATATTAGTTATTTTATAATTGCACCAAACATTGTTCAACTCGTGCGCATTTTATGTATGATATATTCCTCGAATAAAAACATTACACACGTTCTATTTTTTTAATAATTTTATTTTAAATACCCAATTCATCTGATTTGTTGCAGCCTTAATAACAAATACTAAGTTGTACAGATAAAAAACAACTTTTTGTCACACAGATCATTAAGCTGTGTCTGATTGGTTGTTGCGTACTGTGAAATATTCCCTACTTGCTGGGCAATTAATTTCCCAGGTGCTAATTGGCGATCGGTTTTCTGACATGATTCTTGTCAGCGACGCCATTTTGCTTGCGTGCGCGGCTTGAGTTCGTGGTATAATCCATTCAAAGTTACTTCACACTTTTATAAAGCCCTGCTAAAGTTCTACTTTTGGGGTATTCCTCCGCCTCAAGCAAAATAAGTTTATCTAAATCTAGAAAATTTTCAGCAAATGACAACGCACCGAATTCGTGCGCAATTGGTAGTAATGATATTATGCATGAGAACCATTTATTACTAGGTACTACCAACATTCTTGTTTTCTCACTATTTTTTTTTATATTTATTATACATGAATTATTCACATTCATAAATGGAATACAGTCAGAGCTTCAATGTTCTTTCATGTTAACGGAGGTATAAAACGCTTGTGATACATAGCATATTTAGGAAAGAACTAAACACGTCATACATGGGGGAATTGTCGAAATGTTTGTTTCAAAAAGTGTAAAGAAACCGCGAATCAACTATAAAAGGAAATATTTCTCTTCCGTTTTCTTTGCTATCCTCTGATTCTCTCTCATCAGTATACACGAGAATGTAAACCATTTTTGAAATCAACGAATGAGAAAATCTCCACATCTAGCAGCTTATATATTTAAATGGAAATAATGGCTGGCACANTTTTGAAATCAACGAATGAGAAAATCTCCACATCTAGCAGCTTATATATTTAAATGGAAATAATGGCTGGCACATTAACAATAGCGGTAGCTGCTAATTACGTCAATTATTTCGGTATTGGAAATACGCTTGTTTTATTGTAAGTGTAATGGTAAAACCAGTAGCTAAAGGGATTTCTTATTTTTTAAGGGCATTTAATTAAGACGTTTCATAAAGACGCACAATGATATAAAACCAATAATTCCACATTGCCACCAACGTACGCATTAACATTAGCAACTAGATCCATTGCAGTGATACACACGCTGTGGTTGTACGAAGAAACGAATCAGGGATTACAGAATATTTTTAACAAAACCTGAAGATCCACGTGTAGAAATGCGCGAAATGTGATTACGTTTCATCAAACAACTGTAAGCCGTGGGGAAAATTTTTTTCCTTTTGTAATCTACGGCGTTCGAGTTTCATCCCTACGCAACTGGGTTTTCTCGTTCCCCGAACCTCCGCATCGGAACATCGAACGATTTTTTTTTTTACAAAGATCTCCAGAACTTCAGCGTCGTCACCCGTTCTCCCACATCCGATAACTCCCTGCCGTCGTGAGACGGGGGATCAAAGAGCTGGGATCATTTCATAATCAGGTTGATCTCCCAGATGCGGCAGTTGCGGACGCGACAGATCTCTTACTAAATCTTCATTTATCCTCACCTGTGTATTTTACGTGACCGAACTCGTTTCGGTTGGTTGCTCCGAGGACAGGTAATCTGAATTTCTTTGTCGTCGGCCATTGTTTGCCGAGGTTGAACCCTTGTAGCTGTGAACCCCTGCGATCTTCCTCTTAACTCCAAGTATTCGCCAAACCTTCAGTTGTATTTTTTAAATACGGTAATCGTTTTTACAGACGTGGTGCGCAACGTAAAATGCACAAGTATAATATGTAAAAAATATATTTATTAAAAAAAGTTTTTTTATCAGCAGACGTTTTTTTCTTTCCACTTTTGTAATCTTTGATTTTTGTATTCCTCAGGAGGACTCTTGAAGAATTTTTGCATTGAAATATGCCATGAGCGGAGCACTTTTAACGTACAAACATAAACGTGCGTTTTTAACAATTGTTATTTTTCTTGCGTACGTCGTAATGTTCCGGTATCTTTCATTCTGCACACATGCGAATCTGTTTTTAATTAGGCTTAATTGTTGTTAAGTTGTTTGAAAGGTAATAAGAAATCTACACTTATGAAACAATTAACACATTTTAAGACTTAAGTATCAATAACAAATACATAATAACATAAATTATTTAACTTCAAATAGGGAAGTAAGTTTACGGGAATTCTGAAGATTAAGGTGTTTAAAATCGGTTATTAGTAATGTAATTTGCACTTCTGAATATATTTATTTCCTCTCGAAATCGTACATCCGTATTAATTTACAGGTGTTACTTACGGAGGTCTACAGTTGTCGGAATGTTATCTGTGGCGTATAGGATGCCTTTAGTATGATCATACTATTATCGAGCCGTCAGATAATAGTACAACCACTGAAGTGTGAAGTTATCTTCCAATACCGTTTTAAGCACCATCGCCTTAAACATAAGCATCGGTGTGAGCTAGGAAACTTCCGAGGTAACCCTCCCTCGCGAAGGAAGAAGATTTTTTAATCGGAATAGTAATTTGTTGTTTTTCTGAACATGATTTTTCAACCTCGTGGCACTAGAAAGGTTTGAACGAATATTAAACGATCATTACCCAACAGCATATATGTTTTAATATGCTCCTTTACTCCCTTGCGTTTAAAAAGAAAAGTAACAGGAAGTGAAGTCGGCTTACAAATTAAACTGGCGTTACCTTACATCAAGAAGTCACAAACATGCACAACGAAAGAGATTGGTTTGTAATTAGTTACTTAGGTAGCAGGTAGTTATGTGCGTACGTAGGTACCTAAATAGTTAAGTAGGTAAATTTGTTTATAGATATATGGGTTAGATGAAACTTNAGTTATGTGCGTACGTAGGTACCTAAATAGTTAAGTAGGTAAATTTGTTTATAGATATATGGGTTAGATGAAACTTGTATAGAAAACCTTCTGTGAGTGACTTCCCTGAAGGCAACGCGTGAAATAAGACTCCAAGCTTTAGAAGTGCCGGGAAAAAAGGTGAAAAACCGTTGTTATTAATTTGCGTTGATCAAGTGTAACTGTAAAATTGTTAGCAAATACAAAATAGTATAAAGCACAAACAGNATTGTTATTAATTTGCGTTGATCAAGTGTAACTGTAAAATTGTTAGCAAATACAAAATAGTATAAAGCACAAACAGTTACTCCCATGTAGGTAAATAACAGGAAGAAAATGGCATAAATTCATTGTCCACAAATTCTAATGCCACACTTTCTAATAGGCTACGGCGTTAAGTAATGGAACTACTTTTGTTAAAAAGTTGCCAATTTTAAAAGGAAACTGATATTAAAATTCTCATTTAACTCCAAAACATCTCATCATAAGTTGGTTTTACTTCTAAAAAGCTACCATCTCATCATTTTACTGTTTGTGGAAATATTTTCTGTACTGGTGCAATTGCCACTCTTACAAAAGTGAAAAATCAAAATGTTTCCAAAATATTTTTCTCGATTTGCAAAATATTTCCATTAATAAAAAAAAATTGTCTCCATTCGCAAACGTTTTTGTGTGTCCTAAAATTAAGAAGTTCTCTACAAAGCAAACTGATGAATTTTGGGTTCTAGAAATTGAATTTCATGCATTAAACTACGTATCTTATCGACCCAATTTTTTGATGGAGTTTAGATAGACCTTACAATAGGCTTAAAGTTAATGTTTGTATTTCTAAGTGGCACTATTCAGAAAGACGAAAGTAAGTGTATTTTTCAAGATTACTTTGGTCTCCGTATCATTTAATTTGCCGATCCCAGTGCTCGTAAACTGAGCCGTACTCGCCACATTAGTGCGACTCTTTATTAATCAACGCCGACCGAATACTTGTTGCAAGTATCGTTGGAAAAAAAGCGATAATGGCTTTGGTTCATCTGGATTTGCATATGAAAAGCTTTCAGCTAGAGCCATTAGGATTTCAATACATTAATTTTGAACACGCGGATGGTTATTTTGTTCCATGGTTCCATTAAGCGGCAATATCAAGGGGGATTTTATTCCAGTTATATTAGTAGCCGTGAAAATATAAAGTTAATCTAAATAACCGAGATATCTCAAAACCCTTTTTCGTGATTAGCAAGGGAGATTTCGATATTCTAGAATATACCTTCCGAAGACTAACACATACTGGATGGTACTAAAAACGGTTTCCCTCGATTCACCAAAACGGCGTTTCTTAAATGATATCCATGAATTATTTAAACGACAGGTTATAAAGTATCTATACATAAGAAAACATTTGCTAAAATATTTTAAGTTTATAAAGGAATACGTCCGTAACTATGATAACCTTTCACGCATTTTCCTTTAAAGTTACGAGAATGTCCATGAATTTGTTGATGTGTTATGTTTTTAAAATTTTTAGGCAGTGCTCGGAAAAAAATTTAACTCATTTGTTTCTTGTGAAGTTGGTAAGGATAATAATTTCAGGATCATTACGGCAGAAACATTTGTTGGATATAAATAAATGAATGTTGAAATTTTTGTATATCTTGCAGATTTTTATTTTTGTGGTTTGAAACCAGTTTTGAAGTGTCAACATAATTTGCAAAAGGTTCAGCAATAGTCTTCCCCAGCATTAGGAACATTCGGAAATGCTCAAAGTTTCCTTAATTCGAGTAATATTGTTATATTTATTTCTTTCAATACTTCACTATATTAAGATGTATTATTGTTACCTTTAAATAAAGGTTTAAGCATACAACAATAGGCTCGCATGTCCAAGATACTACAGATCATGAGGTTAGACTTGGGCTTGCTCTCAATTTTTAGTACATAATTATTAAGTATATATATTCGTATTTGCCGTTGTGTGTACTTACCCCGGCTATAGGGACGGCTTTTGTCTGGCTGTACTTGACTCGTCGCACAACCTGGCGTAAATAGCACGAACTACTAGAAAGTAAAAACGAGTTTGGTCATTCTGAGCTAACAAGTCTATGGTTTTTACTGTAAAAACACGTTTTGTGTTTTATGTTGGCTGTCTTGGGGTGTGTTTATATCTATGGTGTTGTGTGTTGGTGTTGCAAAACATTATAACAATAATGTATCCGTCATGTGTCACAGTTAGGTTATTATAAAGGCAGGAAGAATGCTGCTCATTGGTTGCTTCGTAGAGGAATAAGACGGTATGCAAGTAGAACCACAAAACGTTCCTATCGTAGGTTGTGTACATGACGTGTGAAAACAAACATAGCGACCGCCGCAAGTACGCAAATTCACCCGGCAAGTAAACAATTTCGTGTACTTGGAAAGTACAGACGCTTTGTGTAATATACAAGTAATAGGTATGGTGCTAGTATATACTTAGTGACGTCACAGGCAGGGCGAAGAATCGTCATGTATAAACTTGAAGGGAATTGAGATGTAGTCTCGAAAGGAATTTAAAATGAGCAATTGTGTAACCAGTAGTTGAAATAGACACTCAGGAAGACCCTCTATTGGTTTGTGAGCCAGGGTTTCTTAATGGACCCACAGGACATATGCCATAAAGTAAATTACAGGTAATATAAGAAATTAAGGGAAATAGTTGAATCATTCACGTTCGTAGGAACAGTTAAAGGAAACTTGCAAAAAAATTAACACTTTTGTTAAAATAACTTAAATACTCGCNAGGGTTTCTTAATGGACCCACAGGACATATGCCATAAAGTAAATTACAGGTAATATAAGAAATTAAGGGAAATAGTTTAATCATTCACGTTCGTAGGAACAGTTAAAGGAAACTTGCAAAAAAATTAACACTTTGTTAAAATAACTTAAATACTCGTAGTTTTCCTTTATGTAGGTGTATATATATGGTACATATAATGTACTTATACATACACTCGTACTATAAACATATATTTACACCTGAAAAATTTTTACTATGCATATGGAATCGAGGGGGAAAGTTTTTATTCGATTTTACAGCGTTCACTCTTCGTAATATTAAATGAAATCTCGCAGCTTATGAAATAAACCCGGTGTTGAATACCATTGGAGAAAGAATTCGGTATATTTTGTAACACGCAATGTAAGAAAGATAGAGAACGAAATAAAGAAAAAAAATGCATTAAACGAGACTTAAAATGGTACTGAATTTCAAATACCTGGGTACCGAGAATAATAATTACTTCCAACAGTGAAGTATATTTCTGAACAACCGTAGGTGATAAAACAATGTACAAAGAGCAAACGGCGAAAATAAAATATACAATGGAATTGTGTACTTATTCATTCGTGGATGACCTAAGATAACATAGAGCTTCTCTAAAAGATCTTAACATTTTGAAACGAAAATTGTTTGGAGAATTTGTGGAATGATGAACGTAAAGGGTAAAAGAGAAATCTGAAGAAATAAAGAACTACGACGAGATACAGGTACTTGTAACAAATATCAGGATGGAATGGCTGGCAGCGACCCGTCATCAAGGATAACAAAGACAACAGCAGAACATTACATTCGGAGAGGACAAGGCGACCATGGTATAATCCGAATTGAAGAGAAAGAAATGACCTGACAGAGCGAAGAATTAAAAATCTGTGATTGCAGATAAAAACCGATGATGGAGAGCTAGAAGTGAGTTTATAATCCGAAAGTGGATTGCTTCTACCTTCTCAGGTTATATCTACTAGTTCTCTGATTCAAAGGTTTGCGAGGATGGTTCCCGGGTAGAATTTCATGCGTATAACAAACGCTTAGCTATCACGTAGCACTTGACCTAAGCTCAGAATAGGCAAGTATAGAGAAGTTAAATGGCATGGAGTTTATTTTTATATGGCCGTACCCATTCGCTGAATGACTGCATATACCTCTGGAAGTCGGCGGACGTATTTCTGATTGGCTACTGCTCGCTGAGGAAGACTCCCTATTGGCTGGGCCGCCGGCTGACCAGTGAACTATCAGACACTGATTGGCGAACGGTGCTCCATGTTACTGATCAGTTACGTCATTTTCTGCTTTTTTATGCTGCAGTTCGCGTGTTATTAGCGGCTGTTTCATTTCGGTATTCTTACGTATCGTGTGACCCCAATTCAAATATCTTTCGAATATGATAATAGAAACATCGCATGTGGGAAATTAAGTGATCGTGTTTGAAACAATATGTTAATAAATTACTGCGGTTGAATGTGGTTATACATATATACATTTGGGTGTGTGCGTGTGTATGCATGTGTGTGAATTTAACAGACTCGCAAACTGGCATCACAGAGTAGATAAGTGTACGGAGGCGAAATGGCGTAGAGGTTCCTTTGATGTGGGAGTACCCATTTTGTGGCTGCTCGATGCAGCCACAAAATGGGTACTGCGTGCAGGGAACGGTTCCCTATTGACTGGGCTGCCAGCTAACTGATATGTTACAAGGAGCTAATTAGCGAACACAGCTCCAAAATTTGGCTGCCCAGTGACGCCATTTTGCTAGCGTGTGAGGCTGGAGTTCACGGAATGAGTGGCTGTTTCGCCTCTGTAATCGTAATTACTCTGTGTCAGCATGGTGTTAGCAGCGTTGGCCGTATTTTAATAAAACTAGTTCCAAATGTGGTATCTTTTAAACCTGTTGAGAGTGAATTTATTTCATTTAGTTAACGTTTGTCCAATGAACGTAAGAGTTGCATGCTAGATACTTCTCCGTTGCTAATAATTTAACAGGAAAATTTGATCGGCGCATGAATAAATGAAATGGGTGTATTATGACGTTAATTTTATCTATGGCGGAAGAATACCAAACTGTCACAAAAGTGGATCCCAAGCAGGGTTGGAAAGTGCTCAATTTACCGCGGACAGACTACAATATACTTTTCCCTCTTATTCGCTGACAAAAATCATGCTCTCAGAGTAACACATTACATCATAATATCCTATAAATGATTCTTAATATAAAATGAGAAAAGTTTATTGCGTCCAAGATCGAATTAACGAACTCTCAACGCTAGTCAGATAAGCGTACGCTAAGGCATGTCCACATACGCTCGGTTGAATACTTTAACAAGAATGAGTAAATAAATAAATGAGAGTATAGATGGAGTAAAGAAACAGAAAAGCATAAATAAAGTTAAGTAGGGAAATGTAGTGTTTGATTTGTACCACTTGGAATGCTTTTTAGAATTTCCGCAGTCAGCATTAAACATTTATAATTCAATAATAATAAAACCAAGTTTACTGTTTTACGTATTCATTTCCTCAGTGCATTGATAACAAAATTTCATATGAGTTTATTCCTGTTATAATTAGGCCTATTAATTTAATGTGAATTAATGCACTGCTTACAGTAATTATGGTACAAATCATATATATAACGCCTATCGAGATGACGGTTTGTTATTAACCTAAGGTAAATTTTATAAAAATATAAAATATATGTTATAATTAACTTCAACTGTAACCGTAAAGTCATGCGAGTGCGATACATAAATAAATATGAGTGGAAGAGTTTTTCACCGGAGACCGTAATAAAGACGTTTCAGTAATTTTTCGGCAGTTTTTATAGCCGCCTCCAATATTCATTTGGTTTCAAGTTGAAAATTGTAACTTTCCTATCTCAAGGGTTGTAGAGATTTGAACTTGTGATACAGGTTCCCAGGGACCAGCGCTTTGTAGGTAAAAAATATTTGCAAATTTCAAATGTTTAATTCAGTCGTTTAGTTACGAAGAACACTACTACATTAGATTTATATTTCGTGAAACTTGTCAAGAAATATAAAAATATTTACAGGCGTAGAACTTTAGCAAATCAAAAAATATAGACGAATTAAACAATGTAAGTTTATTGTTTAGTTCATATTTTTCATTTTCTAAGCTAGGTTTTATTTTATTTTTTTTATATACAGGTAATTTTCAAAACAATATCGTACTATTTAACATATCTGATAAGATAAAAACTCTGTAACATGGTAAAGTCACTTTTGTAGCGAATGGTAACACACGAACAACAACTTTATAGAAGTGAAATCTCGCACATTGTTCCCTTCTCTATGTACGGCCGACACCTATATGTACCCGGCGCTAGGTGGTCTCAGAGCCACGAATATTTAACACTTTCAGTAGGTGCCGGTACGGCATACGGACAATACTTTTTTTATAGTCCCTCACTTTTAAAATATCGTAAATACGTTTAATCAATCATATTCTCTAGTCCGATCCTAGTGGATCACAACTTGAGAAATGTGTACCTCAAAAACCGCTACAGAAGGAAAATCACCATTATACGTAATATTACGTGCATGAGCTTGATAAATAAATTTATTCGGTTCGCTGTTATTAAAAGGTGACGTGAATATCGCCAAGCCTTTGAAAATAGAGGGACATTAACAACCACAATGAGAGAAATGTCATAAAAATATTTATATGTGCAAAGTCAAAAATTTATTTAGTTGCCCCAATAACATATTTTGTTTATTGAACAAAACTTGAAACGCAACAAAATTAATTTTGCTCATCTAATAAAATGCATGTTTTAATAAACGAAACCTCTATGTTGGGCTAAAATAAATTACACTCTCAACAAGACGTTTTGTTGAATCAACTGTCTATATTTGTTTGACAACTCATTTCATTGCCTTCTTTCGAAAATACAGCTAGATAGTTTGTTTGCATTTTTTGTGACAATTTGTATAAAAACAGTGATTGTTAACGCATTTAATGATGATTAGCAATAATATGAACATCCGAATAACAAAAGTTCAACAGGAAACTGAAAAGAGAAGCTGTAAAACATGAAATATTTATTTTTTTCGCTTTTGCTGGATTTTCAATGAATATATTTAAAAAGAACATGCCGACTCTATCAGAAGGCACTCCAGCTTAGTTTGCTAGAGCGTAGCATTCAATCGCATATGATCTAGGTTGTAATCTCCGTCGGGCTTCCAATTTTCTTTTATATTAATCAAAATTGTTTAATGTACGTTGAGCTAAAAAATAAATATTTGGTTAAACCAACCAAATTTTTGTCAGGGGCAAGAAAATAAGTACAACAAAATAATTTGATGACAACAATAAAAGATTTCATTGCTTTTATGCAAACAATTAATTTGGTTGCACCAAACAAACTTTGTTTGAGTCAACAAAAACCATTTATTCAGTGCATTGACTGGGACAACTGAGTAGTAAGACACCTGAATTTCGCGAAAATAGTTCCGCAAACGCTAGACTTTCATACCCTATGGGTACGCCAGCAGTTTTCTTGTGATTATTGGCGGCGTGTGTTTCTAAGAAGACATTTTCTTACTTGACTGGCCAATCAGAAATAAGTTAATCCTCTACTGCGCGTCTGTTATTCGCGGGCAGACACGTAACCCTTATAACATCCAATCGCTGAAGCGTATCTGAGCTAAGCTGTTATGAAATACAACTGGTCTTGAAATCTTTTCGCGAAATTCGGGTGTCCCTACTGATTAGTACGTGCGCCTGTTTTTAGAAAAAAATATTTCGGTATAATTTGTGTTCCAAAACACTTTAGTTCTGAACCATTTTCGCCATTGGATCTTTTAAAGTTTTATGCGTGTGGTCTATCTGCCCACGAATCACGGAAGATCAGTTTGGTAGAGAATTAATCTGATTGGCTCACTCAGGTAACAGAATCACTTCACACAAAGACAAGAGGCTAGTAGTCAAATAAAGCCTGAAAGTATGTACATAAGATATTGAATTCTAGCCTCCGCGTAAATCTTTTTGCCATAAACATGTGGCCCTAGCGATGAACTCCGTGTTTGCAAGTAACCAATGGCCATGGTTATAGATCTGGAGAATTCCCGTTTTCAATTTGAGATAAGGAAGAATTCAAAACACGTGAGTTTATGTAAATACAGCCATTCGTCCACACGGTGTTTGACACCTCCTGGAGAACGGTGTCCAATTTCCGCTTTCCCCCGTAACAGCAGACAACCAATGTGCAGTTTATTTCGACATATTTGTACATGTAGGTGATTGAACTCACGAATTTTTCAGGTCTCTAAACATGGTGAATGCAATAAGCAACGGCAATAAAATGTTAAGCTGTTCACAGACACATACAGACATTTCGCTCCTAATTACGTGCCAACTAATGTGCAGGCACAACCTCCAGCCGCACTGGCCAGCAAAATGTCGGAACCGCCATTCGCAAATCAGCGTCTGATAACTTGTTTGCCTTCCGTCAGCCCAGCCCATAGGCCATCTTACGCAACACGCAGTAGCCAATCAGACACTAGGCTGGTTCCAAGAGCCTCGTTCAAAGAATCAGCGCGTTTGTAACATCCAAGGTGACACCACGCCTTTTATGTGGCCAGAAGGACAGACATTTTCACCCGGCCAGGCCAAGGTTACTTTTACAGCAGGTTGGGAAGAGCAATGTTAAAAGTTTGGCAACCAAAAATTTAAGCCACTATGTAAGCGCTAGTGTCGCATGTGTACCAGATATTCTATATTTCGTACTATAAAAAAAATATGATAATTGCAATAATCAGAAACCAAGTATAAAATGACTTTCTAACTAAGTAAAATATTTCTCTTAAGATTGAAAGTTTAATTACAAATTACATTTTGGAACACTGCAAACCTAACGGCGGAAATTTTCCCTATTCCAAACTCTCTCATAATAAACCCGGTTTCGTTCCTTACCTGAGTAGAATAAACCTTAGCCAGACCAAGAAATATATAGGAAATAATGGAATTGAGTTGGAACTGTAGTTGAAGGAAGACGGTAGAGAAAACGGGAATACTCCAGACAAACACGCAAGTTGGAACCTGGAATTGAACCTTCATTTCCAGCATTATAAGAATGTAAACGAAAAATCGCCAAATGTGTAAACGCCGTTTTGATAACCTCTGTTTAGTCGACAATTGCGCTAAACAATATTTCTTTAATAATTTTCCAAATCAACTTGTGCGTTAATTTAAGATCCTTTAGCTGAGTCGCTACCCACTTCTTTTGAAACCACTATAATTAAAATGTATGATGCAGATAAAGAGAATTTGCTGGAAAACTTGGAACCCGTAAGGAAAAATGGGACTTTTCCACTCACGTTTGATAATGGCTTGTAAAAAAAAACCCATGTGCAGTGGATGAAATATGTACCGTGCACGAGCGTTGTAGAAATTTTTCTTTCGAATGCCTGTTTCGTCTCTCCAGTTACAGGTATTTCGCTACAACCTATAAATGACATTTTATTGCAGCTTCTGACAAAAGGAAAGATCATCTCGAGTGGCAATAAATGTGTTGATCTATCAGATGTCTTTTCATCTGTGTGCATCCACGTGCGAACTATCATCCAAGCGTGTCACAATTCTCGGACTTCCACTTTACGTCTCCTTTTATTGCGCCTTCCTTCGTTCGCCAGCTGCTCTCTTCAACTGAAACGTGCAAACAAGTGAACAGCACCGAAATAAACGAATCGCAGCAAAGCCCTATCGTAGATCCAATTTTTTCACGCATTGCGAAACGACTTTTATAACGCAGCACAATATATCCCATTTAGATGCATCACACGATTTCCTGATAAACACATGTTAAGACATAAAGCTGCAAAAATCAGGGTTTTGTGTTAAAAAAAAAAGTCAAAACTGTGTTTAGAACTGAAGAATTGGCACCGATAAATATAGGCATATATGGGCTCAACGACGTACAATGTTAAAAACTTCCGGGGGTTAACTAAGATTTTCACCAGAAATTTCAAAATATCTTACGGAAACATGGTCCGTAATTAAGGAGAACTGAAGTTCTTTCTGCACTTGTGAGAAAATTCGCAGAATTTCCTTTAACTTCAGATGCGGAGAATCTCCGCTGATGTCAAGACAACAATTTTAGTTTATGAGGTAGTTAGAAATCACAACATTCGTATCTAAAGGCTTAATTTAAAGGTTGTTAAGTGGGGGCCACCCGATTTTCTTGAACAGAATTCTCGTCAAGTTGTGTTTCAAAACACTTTCACTCAAATCCACTTATGCGATTTTTGGAGTTAGTGAACAGATTTAGATGGCTGTTAACATCGAGGGCATTGAGAGCAGAAGCGATGTTATGGTTTAAATTGCTGCGCGCCTTGTGTGCCTGTCCGCGAATCACATACGTTAAGTACCGGAGTCACTTATTTCTCATTGGCGCAGTCAAACACCGCACTTTCTTCGACGAAGCCACGTGGCTAATAATGGAAGGAAAACGGCAGGCGCGCAAGAAAGACGCTGGAATCTAGCTTCTGTAGAATTTTTTTTCAAATCGGGTGGCCCTAGTTATAATTTACCACAAACCACTTTTAATAAGCAGCGAAACTTCTAAATCCTCAATAATACAGGTGATTCGAAAAACCTATATGCATTAAGTATGGTTATCATCTTAAGGCACATTCTATAATTCCAAGAGGTTATTAGTTATAAACCTAAGATATAAATATTTGTTCCTGTTCGGAAACTGTTTGGAATAGTAAATGCCCACCTAACGACAACAGAGCTCTCTCCGTAACACAATTTCGTAAAAAAAAAAAAAGACAATGGTTATATTAACGGAATGTTCAGAAAATTCCACGGAAAGCTCCTTTGTATAAACAACAGTGTGACAGTAATTTTAAGAAAAAAATTTTTATTTCCCGAAAAATTTTTCTGAGCGTGTGTTTACGCATATCTTCCGAACTTCTGTTACACCATTCCCAAATACATTAAGTAATTTTTGGTGCATCTTGTCCTAAATGCGTCTAAATATTCACGCGAAAACAACTAAACAATATAAAAAAATCATTAAGCAAAATATTTTTAAAGACTTTTTCTTTAAATTAAGTACATTAATGTTAATTCAATCAACAAAACCAGGGGATCGCTGTTCGTTGTTTTTGTATGTTTTATTTATATTTATACCGACACTGTCAGCAACGCTAATGTTGTACAAAAATCCGTGTAAACAGAGTGTGTGTCTGAAAGTTTGTTACATGTTCTACAAATTAATCAGCCTTTGAGAATACACCACATTTTAAATCTCTTGTCAAGGGTTCGTTATACTTCTGGTTGTGTGTTCGTAATGCTTTTTTTCTATTTCAATATTCAGTTACAAATAAAGATTAAGATATTATTTAAACATTCGCACAAACATAATCGAAATTCTGGAAAGCACTATTTACAAAAATATCACTTTAAAAAAATTAGTTTTTTCACTAAGCCATCATTCTTAGTTCCATAACAAAAATTGTGGGGCCCAAAAAAAAATATTCTGTGAAGACTATATAAAAAATTAGCCGGAAGATTTGTGACTTCCCAACAAAATTGTTGTCACTATGTAGGCTGAAAAACTTAACAGTGTAACTTTGTGAAATTCTCAGATTTGTATGTGCATACGTATAGGATGCACAGTGTAATGGCCAACTCGAGGTACCAACATTGTGAGATGTTTAAATCTGAAAAATGAAGTAAGAAAAGTTAAACGTTACGTGTTTCCTTGAGAGCCGTTCGCTGGGAGTGTTTCGTTAAGACAATGTTTTGTGACCCTTTATTTAACTTTGTATAACGTTTTAAGAATCAATAAATACGCACAGGTAATGCACGTTTGTTGGTTATGATTAAGGCACCACTTAATTTCCTCAGATGTTCACAAACGGCCTTTATCTGAACAGAATACCACTATTCACTAATTTATTCTTGTTTAATCGCACGTTGTGTATGAAGTTTTACGCATGACTAATATTTATTACCAATTTCTAATGGTTTATCTCCCTAAATAAACGTGTTAGGTCATTGATCGTATTACGTTTTCTGCCACTTTCTCCATAACAAATTGGGCCGTGGTGGTGTAGTGGTGAGACTACTCACCTACCACATATGTGAACCGGGTTAGATTCCCGGCGGGGTTGCTCCTGGACTTTCACACGTTGGAATCGTGCCAGACGATGCCGCTGGTCGGCGAGTTTCGTCGGGTATCTCCCGTTTCCCCCAGCCTTGAACTCCGGCGCTGCTCCATACTTAACTCATTTCACCCTCATCGGCTCTCTAAATCTCGATGTCAAGAGACACCCAAATCTCTCCACTCCATAAAATCTCATCTGAAAAATTTTGTACCAGAAGTTTAGGATAACCATGTTTACATATATGTGTATATATAGATGTATAAAATCAGCCACTGAATGTCGTACATTGTTATCCTTTTATTCGTTAAATATTGTAAAGTTTCTCTCGGTGAACGGTTATTCCCTCTGTGTTCCAGGCACTCGGATCGGACAAGCATCGGAATGTTTCGTTTACTGGAAAGACCCGATGACGAACGACACGTGGGGTCTTAACTTCACTTCGCCTATAGACGCCAAGCAGTTCCGTGAATGCTGCGTAAGTACCACAGCGGTATATGCTGTATACGAGTGTCTTGTTAGGTGGTGCGCAGTACCTGCTAAGGGGACGGGCGCTTTCAACGTCCTTCAATACCACATATAATAATTACTGTGTACTTACTCAATGCACTGTTCAACTCGTAGACATCACGTATAAACAAGTCCAAAATCAAAATAAATATAAATATTACATTTTTTAAATTTTAGTCCCACAAATTTCGTAAAAAAAGTAACTTGTAGAAAATAAATAATTTCATTTAAAAATTATGTATGTTTCTCTAGCTAAATCACGAAATTTTCTTAAGTATAATACTACAACTTTTTTATTATTTAATGTTCAGAAATAAGTAGGTTTTGTGCTTCATAATTCAAGTAGTGGTTCTTATATTTCAGCAAAACAATTGAAGATTTGAGCACCATAAAGTGAATTAATAAAACGTCTTTTAAATTTCGCTGTTTAGTATTTTGCGCATAGTATTCCTTATTCATTACCCAACGCTAATAATGTTAATCTATTGAAAGCATTTTCTTTCATTTTCTGGAAAATTTCATTTAATGTTACGCCTAATTTCAGAACGACAAATGCGAGTCACGTATCGTGACTATTTCTTTCCCCAGCGCCATTAAGTAGGAACACGCAAGTGACCTTCATACCAAAAGGTACGGTGTGAAATAGAACCTGCGAGGTGGAGAAGAGACTGAATTAAATGGTGTGAGAAACAGGAGTACCTTGAGAAAATCCACCTGCCGAAGACGTCGACGACTTTTCCCGCGTGCGATGATCCAGGCAAGGAATGCACCTGTTTTCGAACCCCGACCACCGTGCCGGGAGGGCGGCGTGCTGAACGCACGAACCTCAAGGCACGTACCAAAGCATGGCTCCCAACATTAATGCGCCGGAAGTGAATATATTTAATAATAATGTCGTATTTAAATGGAGATGTGTTCAAAATGTGTTGTGAAAACTTTCGAAGAATACAAAAAAAAAAATATACTGTTCTATTTAATAGCCGTTACTTTAAAATTGAGTGAGTTCACGAAATCTAACTATTTAAGTTATGGTTATTCTTCACACTGAATATTTTTTGGCTGATTTCTCTTTGCACATCTGTATTCTCTGCTCTTCTCCTTCGTCTATGGTTGATACATAGGTCATCACATGCCTAGCAAGGAACGACCAATATAATTATTCGTTGCGTGAAAATATCTGCTGAAAATAGGACATGTTCTATCTCCGGCTTTCGTACAAGGTCGGCCTTGCATGCATATTCTACACATGAGATTTGGTACGGGAGTGCCATGTTGCACGGGTTTTGCGTACATCTTGCGTCATGTGAAAAATGCCTAAGGGCGTATGCAGACCGGAATCTAGAAGCCACCGCCCACTAGAAACGAAGGGAAATTCGCACTGCTCGGCTGGTTTCGTTTCATATGCTAAGTCAGCGCCAGTGTTACTGAGCGAGTGAGCGAATAGTGTTGGGCGGGTCTTAACGACGACGTCTTGAGAGCTGATAAAGTTGAAGCAAGTTGAGTATGGAGCAGCGCCGTGATGAGGGGGCAGAGGAAACGGGAGATCCCTGAGAAAACCCACAGACCAGCGGCCTCGTCCGTCGCGATTCCCACATGCCAAAGTCCGGGAGTTGCCCCACGAGGACTCGAACCCGAACAGCCTTAGTGGGAGGCGAGTTGTCTAACCACTACACCACCACGGCCCCGTCCATTGTCAGTCCCCTTTGTTTTTCGTAAGTGTGGAAATCTATTCCGAGGTTATTATTTTTTCTCGTGCAAAAAAGTATGTCGCTGCGAGTTTGATCTGTGTACTCGTTTCTCTCGGGATTTTCCTGGTGCGGCCTCGTAAGGAATCCATTTCGCGTCGCGTGAAAGCAACTGAAAACTTGGCGCAGACAGTGTAGGTTGGCGCTCGCTTCGGCAAGTGCACCGCGACGAACACCGCAACCCGCCCGCGAGTTCTGGAGACGGCGTGGCAGGTCGCCGGCAGTTGTCACTAACAAAGTCCCCCGCTGTGAGCTGTTTAAAAAGTCTCGAGGGTGGCTGCAGCTTCTCCCGTCTGTCGTGCGCTGACGTACACGGTGCTGCTCGCGACCAGACGAACTGATTGGATCCCCCAAAAAAACCTACCGATAAAACCACTGCCGTGACACGGTATCAAGACCGCAACTACATTTTAAGCCACTGCAATTGAAATCCTTAGAAATTTCTGAACTATTGCGTGAAACAACAACTACATTTTATGAATATCTGAAAGTCGAGAAGAATAAATCAACTGAAAACGTAAAAGATATTAGATTTTATAGCTTTTAATTAGTTTCACAATTTTCTATGAACGTAATAATTAACTTGAATTTTAAAGAGGCGATGAGGAACAAGTTTTAACTTGATCCTGTTAGGTATGTCCACAAAAACACATAGGTAAGATGCGCTATTAAGAAAAGACGTTATAATAAATTTGTGTGATAATGCTGTGATATGTTTGGTAAAACAAGATTGCAGTGGACTAGAGTGGAGATATTTGGATGGCCTTTAATATCGTGGTCTAAAGGACTGATAAGAGTAAAGCGAGGTGAGAATGTAGCAGCGCCGGAATGCAAGGCCGAGGAAACGGGAGATCCCCGACGAAACTCGCCGACCAGCGGCATCGTCCGGCACGATTACCACAATCGAATATTCTGGGGACGACCCCGCCGGGAATCGAAACCGGTGCAAAAGGAATACATACGTTAGTTGCATGTGTCACTGGACCTCCGCTCACGAGGTGCACGCTGGAGAAGTCTCAATCAACAGTGTACTTTCAACACTTGGGTGGCTGAATTCCGCGTGGTCTAGCCTAACGAGAGAATTAACTCTGACTGAAGTACCTTGTGTAAGTAGAGTTTTGTGATACAATTTTTTTAAACCAAGAAATGATATCGTCTCGAGCTAAAAAAGAGTCGCTCAAATTGAGCAACACCAAACTCTGCTGGTCTCTTTATTCCCACTCGCCAATCTCGTGCTTGTATGCAATGCACCGGACACGAATACTATATACTCATACAATATAGTATTTTCATGATTACTACAAACTTTGCTGAAGTAGTGTTTAAGTACTACAACTAGGATATTCCTTCGCCTCATGCAAACAAAGCTTAACCGAGTATAGAAAATTACACCAAAGGGATAGCGCACGATAATATTTGCGCACTCAGTGTAATCATATTTTGCATAAGAATTATGTATTACCAGACATTACCAACACAATTATTTCTTTCCCGTTTGTGTTTATATTTATTTTAAATGAAACATAAAAATTTATGGGCAAAATATAGGTAAAAGTTCANTTTCTTTCCCGTTTGTGTTTATATTTATTTTAAATGAAACATAAAAATTTATGGGCAAAATATAGGTAAAAGTTCATTTTAACGCAACAATAAGGTATTTGTATTTTAACACACGTAAGTATAAAACACTTGTGATGCGTCACGTATTAAGGAAACAATAAGCACTTCACATGAACATGGGGTAATTTTCCAAATGTTTGATTCAAAATTGGAAAAAAACACGAATATATTATACTATATATATAATTTTTCATCAAAAAATATTTGAGGATATTAAGTGTTAANTTGGAAAAAAACACGAATATATTATACTATATATATAATTTTTCATCAAAAAATATTTGAGGATATTAAGTGTTAATTTCACAGATTCAACTAGCGAAAATTATAAATTTAAAAGTTAAGCTATTAATTTTCAAGAAGAATCAAATTTTTATACGGCTTTTCCGAGCTATACTGCATGGACGAAGAATACTTTTCATTGCGTAAACATAAAGTATTCATATATACATATATGAAGTAAAATATTTTACAGCTACATAAAACTGCAGATTTTTATAGTAGATTTTTCATATATTGAACAAGTCGGCTGCGGAAATAAAATTGCCTCTTATGCCTAAGTATCAAACTGACATAGGGGATGTCGTCTTATTTTATTTTGGGGAAATTTATGATAATTTACCTCTAATAACAGAGAAAAATTGTACCTACCGACTATGTTTAGGAAATCAATTTTAAAAGTAACAGTTACCTCGTTAGGACTTCCTCAAGTTGACTGCGTTGAATTTGTCTAATTGAGAATATTCATTATTGAAAAAGTAATCTCTTTACTAAAAAATACGAATTAGTGGAAAATCGTAGTAACTCACTGCACTTATAATTGCGTAATATAATATGAGGAAAGTAAGTGCAGTTACTAAATTTTAATTAACCCAATAAGCCCCTACAATGGTAACGATATCTTTGACAATTTAGAAGAAAAGCATGTTCGTATGTCAAAGAAAAGGTGTTTCTGAACACAGATAGGCAGATTTAAAAAAAAAANAATTTAGAAGTAAAGCATGTTCGTATGTCAAAGAAAAGGTGTTTCTGAACACAGATAGGCAGATTTAAAAAAAAAACCTAAAAGTAAATAAGATGCGTCTGCAATTTTAGTGAAGAAAATGTGAACAAATGAGACGGTGTTANAAAAAAAAAACCTAAAAGTAAATAAGATGCGTCTGCAATTTTAGTGAAGAAAATGTGAACAAATGAGACGGTGTTAAAGGTGTAATCCACAAAGTAGTGAGTTATAAATGTGCCGGTATTAATAAAAAAGTGAAAATGATTTATCAAACAGTTTTATTAACTTATCATTCTCTAAACTTATGAACCATAACATTATATAAGTGGTATAGTAAGATAGACCTGCGGTTCAATTTAGTCATTTTGTTCACTAATTGAAACAATTAATTCTTCTTGAAAATTATTTTTCCCTTGAAATTTATACTTCGTTTTTGTGTCCTAGTGTTGCTTTGTGTTCTATAAATAAACAATGAAATATGTCCCTGCATCTGATAATACATCTTCAACAGTGAAATATGTGTAGTTTTTAAAAATTGTTTAACATGGGCGATTTTTACTAAATTATTACTGTTTTATCACGAAATAAATACAAAAACTACAAATCATTACACACTCAAGATCTTCGTTTCATTTAGCGGACGCTTAAATGCACCCTCTGCAATCCAGAATCTAATCGGAGAACTGATCTCAGTGAAATAATGCAAACTCAAATCTATAACAACACTGGCTTAACTGAGGTCCTAACCTGTGACCTCGTGATCTGAAGAAACTTCATGCCATGGAGATCGCTTGCATTAAACAATGGTGTTTTGAAAATGAATGCGGTAAAATTTATTCCCGGTGATAATTAATACGGAAATCACGTGATTATTTCTTTGCGTCGATATTTAAATACGAATGGTATACGATGCGACATATAATCATCGTTTTGTAAAAAGTAACCACTTCTTTTTAAAACATAAATTTGTTTAGCGGTAACAATTGTACTGCAAACATTATTACAATAATATTTATGTTGTTATTCTCAGTTAGTCCCTTAAATTTGTATGACATGATGCAAAATATTATAACACCTCTTTGAAACTTGGTTTCATCATCGTACTCAATTCCACAATCACTATGTCTGACTTGTATTTGTGTAATTAGTTGGTTAATTTAAATTTAATATCGCTGAAGCTGAAATGTCAGGGTGCAGGCAATCTACAATGCATAAATACTAAAAAGAGACTAAGTTTCCAGGACACTCTTTGCCAACAATGGATGACCTGTCGACGACTGCAAATAACGCAGTGAGAAAATTAAATTAAAATTCCCTTGCATGCAACGAAAGAAAAAACATCTGCTTGCAAATGTAAAGTCCCACACAAATCTGTGAATTTATCCATTTGAATCTAAGGAAAATTTTCTGCCAGGTAGTATAGGGAAATACTAAGAAATGTAAAGGAACAGGCATATCCCTCGCAATACAAGGGAAAGCTATTTCAAATATCAAAATAGCAATTTAAAAATGTATGTAACCGACCACTCAGATCTCGTTTTCTTACACAAAATGCACTGTATATTTAATTCTCGAATTCTGATCGTATTCCCGAAATACAATTTTTCTGGGAGGAAATTCCGTTCCTTGAGATCCAAATTGAGTGAGGTAATAACACTACATATTTATGTTTTAATATGTTGAGTAATTCTAGGACTGTTAATTATGCAATAAATTCTCAAGGACTCATATAAAAGTACTTGTTAATAAAACAAATTAATAAAATATACCAGCTATAAGTAAAAATAAGACACTTGTAATATGAATAGAAACTATTATGTTGTAATATAATTTTCGGAAGAGATTCAACTAAAATCTATGAATTTNACACTTGTAATATGAATAGAAACTATTATGTTGTAATATAATTTTCGGAAGAGATTCAACTAAAATCTATGAATTTAAATTAAATATGAAAATATTATTATTCTTAAAAATCCAAAAATTTCTAAACACGCAAATTTAATTATTTGGTTAAACAAATCATAAACCTTGAATTATTTTTAACAATTTTTTTAGTGTCTGTAAATGCATTCCTGTTGAAATATTTTCGTTCCATCTCATTTTATGATGATGTCTAAAAATTATATACGTATATAATATTTTACTTGTATACTTATTTTAAGTTCCCAGTAGAATTTTAAACAAAAATTGGCACTATCTTGACATGCTTAACTGTATCAGTAATGAATAAATATTTACAAATTTTTGCGTGGCAGCGAACATTTATTGTTTGGAAATGTTGCCAGGAAAACGTTGCCAAATGCCAAATAAGAACCAATAAAACTGTGTTTGTGGTTTATTTTTATTGGCAACAGCTGTTTGCAAGACTGCGGGATACAGTCTCAGAAAAGAATGGTGTTTCACACAATTGAGATATTTCAGTTGTAAGGCTTATTTCTTGCTGTATAGAGTACATAGCATTAAAAGTACTTCCTATGAATGTCTTATGTATTAATCACTGAGAATACGTGTTCATTACCGGCCAAATAACCATCCTCTGTGNCTACTTCCTATGAATGTCTTATGTATTAATCACTGAGAATACGTGTTCATTACCGGCCAAATAACCATCCTCTGTGACATATACGTAAAATAATAACGAAAGTTGAAAAATGGGATGATCACAGACTCCAAAATTCATGCTAAAATTAAGTATGCGTGCAGTTCAAATACAAGGAAAAAGCCTTGAAAACGAGATTGTCTCCTATTGTTCATTTTAAAAACAATATAACACTATTGAGAAGTGTAAATGCTGCTTATTTCTTGTGAAGCACTTTTTCCTTGTTGACGTCAGCTGTCAAAGATATTCTTGCTGCTAATATTAACTGGCTGTTCATATTTCTCCGAGTTTCAATATGGATTTACCTAGCAAGGCCTTGAGATATTCGCGACACATCAGAGACGTTATAAAAAATTCAAGCCGACTCAAATATTATTGCTTATAAGTAGAGCCACCGGTTTTTGCGAATAGATTTTGCGTATATTATAAGCACTGCAACGTCCTACGTGCACACCTGCATGTTCCCTTGGTTATTGACTGAGAATCTTTGTTACTGCATGATTCGGCCAATGAGAACTAATTTAACCCGGTATTTAACTTTCGTGGTTACAGCTAAGATGAGTAAGAATACAAATCATCCTATCACGATAGCTGATCTTAGCTTAAGTGTTTTGAAGTACAGCATGTAAAACAGGCACCCTTGCTACTCTCTAAATACACTTTAGTTGCTGCAACACACATTCAACAGATAATTTTGTATTCAAGTTGCAATAATTCATCGGTATCGTTTGTGATAAATTCAGTTCCTGCATTTTGAACGTTAAACATTTATGCCGCTGATCTAAAGAATTTTGTACTTGTTTACATGGCATTTAGAACGTTTATTTGGTCACTAAAAGGCTGCAATGAACGAAATAAAAGTTTTAATACTCCGNTGTTTACATGGCATTTAGAACGTTTATTTGGTCACTAAAAGGCTGCAATGAACGAAATAAAAGTTTTAATACTCCGTGACCATTTTCTTTGGTATACAGCAACATTTATTCATTCTGTGCAAAACAAGCTCAAGGAAAAGTTTATATTTTGCTATGAAGAAAATGAATATAACGTAAAACAAAAATGTATACGGAAACAGTTTTATGACGATAAATCTAAGCTTAACTTTTTTTTTTGGATTAAATCAAGCTTTTGTAAATGTAACCAGAAAAGCGTAAAAAATTATTGTCTTTGCTATACTAAAAGAGTTCAACTAAATTTTTACATAATTTAATTTTTTTTATTTATTATGTACTACGAACAGCTTCAGAGAACTACAAGTCATTTAAAGGAAATCACTAAGGAGAGTGATCTCTCATTTGTTTCGAGAGGATGCTAAGACATTAAATCACTTTACGTAACAGCTTATTCACTATCTCACAGCTTAACTTCGCAAGCAAATAATGTTGTTGTTATTATGTTTATTTACGCCTGCGTAAGTATGTCGATAATATTAAACTGTTTATAAAATACCTTCTATCTGTCAAATTTATAACTGCTTTTTTTGGTTTTCTGCTACAAGCTAAATAATTTATGGTAATAAACTGCACGGAATTACTCTTTATGAAACATTAATAACAAACACTTTATACATGTTTTTTTCTAATTTCGTTAAGTTCGTTAAAATACTTAAAAAATAATATTTAAAACAAATTATCATTATTTTTTCGATGAAGTATTACGAACTACTAAAATCTCTCGGAAATAAATTATATAAAATGATGAGATACTGAACATCCTTGCAATTTATTTAATGGAGGGAAGAGGGAGATACGAATTTCTACACATAAAAGCTCGCCCACTAGTATCTGAATAGATAATACTGTTATATTTGGAGCAGCTTTCTCCGTTTATAAAACGAACAATCTATTACACAACGTCAATGCTGAAGTGTAGGTAGCTAATCCTCTATACTTTTCCATGGCTGAAACTTGTATTAGTCTATGAATAAATCAGACACACTTCGAAAAATATACTGCAAATGCAGGTAATGTTTTATGCAATACATTTGAGTGAAGGGTAATCCGTAACATTTGATATTTTTATTTTTATAAATAAAAATCGTCCAAGTAAAATGCGCTTTATTCGAAGTACTGCACTATAGAGAAACAATTTTTTTTTTCCATTAAATCTCACTCAATTTTTCTCGTGAAATTTTTTATTTTTAGGAATGTCATCCAATTTCGTTTGGGGAAAAAAGCGTTCTTCAGGTAAATGACAGCCTAAATTTGAAATACGGATCTACCGAAAACTATCATCGATAAGTTTAAAACTTTTACAATCACCAAGCATACGTTGAGTCGAAACGGATTGAGCCACACAAATAACAGTAGACGCAAGCGTTAAGTGTGGTAACAAAGGGAAACTTATTAAGTTTACGCGTTGAGTAGAACTGACGAAGGCTAGCGATGATGTGGCTTGTTAAAGTAATGCAAGTGCTACAGAAGTGAAATTGAGTGGAGGTTCCTGTTGTACTGATTCACTGACAAGATGCGTAAAGCTCGGGAATGGTCAGCTACGTGAATTTTGTTTTCTATCGCATGCTTCGAAGGATGTTCTATGGCCTGGGTCGCCGGCTGGCGACGCTGATTGTCGAACGGCGTTCGGAAATGAACCTGGCCAGCGATACGCCATTTTGCTGGCGTGTGCAGTTGTAGTCGGCAGTATAAAAGGTTACTTCAATTCTTTATTATTTAGGGTCTTCTGCGTCACTACATTGTGGCAACTAGGTTCCGTGTTAACTTTTCAGGGAAGCCATGGCAGTGTTTGTCAGTTTTAGACGCTATACACTCTATATTCGAATCAGTGGAAAACCACTGATTCGCCGTGAAATTAATTTACTCGAATCAGTGAAAATGGCTCCCCTAAGAATCAGAGGGAAACCGCTGGTTGTTTCAGTGACACAATCTCACTTATTGAATAAGTGACGTGAAATAATTTCACTGATTGAATAAGTGACGGCCAATTGCGTGCGGTGAATTAAATATTGTTTTTCTTGAATGTAGCTAAACTATTACCAGAAATAAACACATTTCTGATAGTCACTATTTAAATTGCTCGATTTACCGTAATTTTTTTTTAAGAAAAAGTAAACATTTTTACGCGATGTCAGGATTAAAGTCACACAACTCACACTCCACTTGTGGACTACTACCTGACCTACTCAGCTTCCTATACTACCAACCCACTATGGGCAAAAAAGGGGAAAATATATGTATAAAAGTGTTTATCGAAAGTATGCAGTTTCAAATTGTATGCCCTTCTTTTACGTTTTAGTTTGATTGGTAACGTAAGGATTGTTAAATTAAGTAGTACGTATGAGTAGGGCGAGTGACTTTTCGCGTAAAAATCGGAGCACACAGTAGACTTCAATACTATATACACACCTCAGTTGTTGTTATGCTTCCATTGGCTGCTGGTGCCGTGTCCGTCTTTGACCAAGCCACTCAGGAAGAAGTAACTCCGACACTGAACCTTCGTGATTCGTGCGAAAACGGTAAACACGTGGCCAGGACATTATTAAGCCAATCAAAGAAGCTGGACGACCCTACAGTGCTTTGGACTGTATCTTGTCTCGAAATATTTTCGGGTAATATCACTGCCCCTGCGTATAAGCGTACTCACTTCACCACATTTAATGCAGTTTGAACCTTAATACCGAGCGCTGTGTTGATTACGTGAAAACGAAATGAAAAACGTAAAAACTGAGTAAAATACTGAATGTTCGTGTTACCTCGTAAAGTGGTATTATGAAAGAAGAAACATTTTCGAAAGTATTTTATTTACTTTATTAGTTATTTCGTTGTTATTTCGTTTGTTGCGATTTGTTTAGCTGCAATTTTATACACGTTGTTTAACTAATCCTTCAGTAAAAAAACAAATCACTGAAAAACAGTTAACAAATTGAATGATGAATCAGTGGGATAGTGTCACTGTATCAAAAAGTGAAGAAAACCAGGGCATTTTGTTTTCACCAGTTCAACAGTTAAATTCACTGAAGTGACTATTGAATCAGTCAGGTACTCTTAATTGATTGAAACAATGAAATCCTCACTGATTCATATTTAGAGTGTAGCTCTTCTATTGTAGTGAATTTGGATACTACGCCCTCGTCATGACGCTTAGATGGCTTTCACTAAAAAAAAATATAATCAGATTGTGTTGTTTCCGTGTTTTAATGCAACGTTCTTGTGAAGTTGGGACCTGCACGCGCTTCAGCCACCCAGACCGAAGGATGGAGATTCGCCCGATCAGAGCAGCACCGTTCAGAATAATCTGTAGCTGAACGGGTACATAAAGCCTCTCCCTGGTTCTACTACAACATAGACCAGGCATCGCATTCTGAGAGCACTCAATCACTCGGGACACTTGTGGTCTGTCCGGGTCTCTGCCCACACCACTGCAGACCCTCCGCGACAGTGGGACTGTGCAAGCTTTCCCTGCTGATTTACTTCCCGGGAGAGTATGGAAGTTCCGCAAGTCCTTCTCTCCTCTGTTCAATCAACCTCGTGCCAAGATCGAGTACGGGCCTTTCTGAAATGTCTGGCTGCTCACGTCACATCCGGTCGGGGTGGGCCAGAGATTGACGGAAGTAGATTTATATAATTTCCCCCAGCCCCGGCCGCGCGCCTCCTGATTGTTTCAAAAAACTCCGGATTTGCAGGACGCTAAGCGCTGCTTTGTTTGGAACGGCAAGCCGCCGAATTGTGCCATTATTTCCTTAACATAATTAACTTATTAGAATTTGGATGTTGAATGCGTCATTCCAAAATAATCATAACATTTTGTTTCGTAATTCGTCAAATGAGCGAACCAAGTTACACGCTCCCGTTCCACTGACCTACTTTTCCAGGTACTGTCAATGCACACACTTTTTTCAACCTCTTGGCTCTTATACACTCTTCCTCGTCTTCTATTGAGAGTGTTGTATTTCCTAAGTCGAAGTTGCCAATATTAAAAAAAAGAAAAAGTTGTTAAATGTTATGAGGAAACGTGCGTGAACACAAATTTACGCAGCGACGCCGAAATGCACACTGCCCTAGAAATATCGTGCATAGGCCGTCTATGGATATGAAGCGAATAGTAAAGTGTCACAAAGGCGAAATGGCTAGCGGCTCCTTTGAAGTGGGCGTACCCATTCTCTGGCTGCCTATATCGCAAAGATGTGACCTGTTCTTTTCCATAGTCTCTACAGTATATTTTGAGTGTAGTGGCGGAGGTGGCATTTGTGATGAGTGGCAGTAATGCAGCTACATCCGTGTGATTCGTGCGTCAAATAAATTATAATCCAATCACACCCTACGTGTGCGCCTTGTTCCATCAGTGTACGTCAACACGCTCTGCAAAATTGAAATGCAGGTTGCGTCCTAAAGCAACCTAGGGGCAAAGTTTACGAAATATGTGAAAAAAAAAATCTCTCAGTGCACAAGGCATGTTTCGCCGGTCATCACAACAAGCACAACAGGACCTACCTGCTAACAAAAGCTCTATAACTTGAAGAGGAGGGTTTCCGTCAACACGAAACCATACCAATCGTTAATGTATAAAACTATTTTCCCAGGTCTGTCATTCCTGAATAACATTGAATAGTAGAGGGGATAGATTTGGGCGGCTATTGACATTGAGGTCTTGAGACCCGATGAGTGTAAAGTGTGATGAGGGTGGAAGATCTCTGGAATACAAGGGCGGAGGAAATGGGGGATTCCCAAGTAAACACGTCGACCAGGGGCATCGTACAGCACGATTCCTAAGTGCGAAAATCCTGGAGCAACCCTGCCTGGAACCGAACTCGGTTCGCCTGGATGGCAGATGAGTAGTCTTACTTTGAATCACAGAAGAGATAAGAACACGGAAGTGAAAATGGGTGACTAAACCTTTGGTAGTCGTACCCGCCCGCTGAATGAATGCGGGAGACCCTAGAAATGGAGTATCTAGTCTGGTAGGCTATTAAGTTCTGCGAAAGATACCCTATTGGCTGAGCAGCGCTGCGCCATTTTGCTGGCCAGTTGCGCAATTTTTCTGGCGAGTGCGATTGGATTTTACAGTATGAGAAGCCCTTTTCACATTTGTTTATTTATTGTTCCGTGCCTGGGTGTTACTCAAAACCAAAACTTTATTCAACATTGCATCTAAGCTCTCGTTCATTTCAAATATTCTGATACCTCACGCCATATTCGATATATATGATACTGTAACTTACAAAATTGATGGGACTACGGAATATACTCTTTAAAACGAATATCACTCCGAACTGAAAGATTTCTTTTGATAGCCGCTCTTTTCTGCTATTTATAGACACTATAAATGAGACAAAATATTTTGAGACATGATATCTTAGATAACACTCTAGATTGTTTATTCTTTTATAACTGTACGATACAGATTTTAACTCTGACTAGTTCATAGTCGACCAATCACAAACGTTCTGCTTTCATTGGCCCAATGAAATGGGATATCAGCTTCATACATGCATGATAGCCAATAACCAAATTAATCAGTTGGTAGTGTATACCGTGCGTTGAATCCTAGCAAACATTCAATTTTCTACGCGATAAGCAATCGTATCTAGCTATCAGCTGTGTACATAATTAAATATATTTCTTGGCAACGTGTCATGTACTGGATACTGACTGAAAGTGCTTGAAGTATCATTGCTTATCTTCATTTTTACACCGAAAGATGAGAGCAACCGCTTGGATATAGTTAGGATTTTACGTCGTCCGGCTGAAGACATTAAAGCTCAAAACGAAATTAACGCTCTTAAAGTGCATATTTCAAGGAAGCCGTTTTTTGCGAATAGATTCCTCAAGTAGTTGTTCTCCAAAACACTTAAATTTTCAACGCTAGGCAAAATTATGTACTGGAATCGACATTATCCATTCGAGCAGATGTTGGCAGCTGCCACAGTCAGAGCTCATACGAAGCCACTCGAATGCTGAGTGTATACTTTTGGTTCATCTCATGAAGGGCGAGACTGATGAGCGGAAGTCGAATGATATACTTGAAAATAACATTTGCTCTAGTATCACCTAGCATGTCATCAAACCACAGCACAAAATGATAGGGTCTCTACGTATTAAGCATGTCGTAATAATCTTGCAGAACGTTAAACAACTTGCTTTTGAACGGAACTTGTTATTTCGCTTTAACTGTTATTCTTGGAGAGACCCTTGTATTTCTAGATACAACAGCACAGCCGCGCTAAACTCCTAGCGTAAAATTTCACCATGTTTCTGGAAAGGTAAATGTTGTTTTCATTTCAAAAACCAGGCAACAGATGCTAAATACACACCGAAATAGGTGTTTTACTACACATCATGAAATAAGACGAAACTGNCTACACATCATGAAATAAGGCGAAACTGCCAAAACCGTGCATCATGGACTCCAATTACCAGCTTTTGATATTAGTTTCTCTTCATACTCCTTTTTTGTAACGTTTACTGTTGAATAAACCGACCGTACGCGCAGAACGTGTCTAATAATAACTAGAGTAATTAATTGGAATATTTAAAAAATTCAAATTACAGAGAGACATGTCTCATCAATTAAATAGAATTAAATAATTTTAATGGTTTGTTAGTGACGGTTTGCTGGCACCGAAAAGTCAGTCATCCGTGCAGAATACGCGTTTATATCGTATCGTTAGTCCATATAAACCGCACAANGCCAAAAGCGTGCATCATGGACTCCAATTACCAGCTTTTGATATTAGTTTCTCTTCATACTCCTTTTTTGTAACGTATACTGTTGAATAAACCGACCGTAGGCGCAGAACGTGTCTAATAATAACTAGAGTAATTAATTGGAATATTTAAAAAATTCAAATTACAGAGAGACATGTTTCATCAATTAAATAGAATTAAATAATTTTAATGGTTTGTTAGTGACGGTTCGCTGGCACCGAAAAGTCAGTCATCCGTGCAGAATACGCGTTTATATCGTATCGTTAGTCCATATAAACCGCACAATTTCTCGTTACTGTTGATCGGGTATTAAAATTGTTAATTATTGTGCTCAACACTTCAAGGAGCAGAATGTGCTNATTTCTCGTTACTGTTGATCGGGTATTAAAATTGTTAATTATTGTGCTCAACACTTCAAGGAGCAGAATGTGCTGTTTTTTATTTATCATTTTGGCCACACAAAGTAACAGTTTGCAAATTATTAATTTCTACGGCTGGCATAGGTTTTCATTAAACTGTTATATTCATTTTCATCATAGAAGCGTTCAATAGGAGTAAGAGCTTTAAAATAGTTTTTGTAAGACAAATAATATTTTTTAGAGCTTATTTTACAATTTAAATAATAAACTGTTTGATATACGCATAAATTTAAATGTAGTTATCTGCAAAGGGTCAATAGTTTTTTGTATTTATACGATGGTGTTCTTTGTAAACTAAGATGAGCACTCTAGAACCATTTCGCTTATAAAACGGCTAACGAGTACAGGAAGAAAAATTCCGCAAACAGAGCTTGTCTTGGTAAATAACTTTCCAAAAANCTTATAAAACGGCTAACGAGTACAGGAAGAAAAATTCCGCAAACAGAGCTTGTCTTGGTAAATAACTTTCCAAAAAACAGTGATGTTAAAATTAAAATCAAACGATTTTGTTGGGGATAAATATGATTTGCGTCCGTGTACCAATGCNCAAAAACAGTGATGTTAAAATTAAAATCAAACGATTTTGTTGGGGATAAATATGATTTGCGTCCGTGTACCAATGCTATTATTCGTCGGTGTGATTTCCTAATGGTATTTTTCCGTCATAAACAGAAGCTAGTAATAAAATATTCCTAAACATATGCCTTGCTTCAAGTAAAGCTTTAATTGGGAAATTAACTTTACTTCAAAAATTTTTTTATGTTGAAGTTGTGATCAAATTGGTAGTTTCCAATGCGTTTTTATCATAATTAGACAGTGGTCTTTAAGAAGTATGGTACTTTGACGTTTCCCGTAGTACGGATCTTTTAAATATTTTCAGTGGTGATTCATGAAGGACACGCATGAAAACTAACAGAGAATAGGCAAGTGTTCATAAAATAAATTGCTTGGCGGTTCCTTTGATATGAGCGCACTCGCCCGTTAATTGGGTGCGCGCGAAAAAGAGAGGGGGCTATGTGTCTGACTGGATACTGCGTGCTGTGCAAAATGTTTTCCATTGGCTGCGCTGTCAGCAGGCAAGTATGTTACCTGGCGCTGATAGGCGAACGGTGTTCCTGTATGATACTTGCGTGTGTAGCTGGGGTTGGTGGAATAAACTGCCGTTTAACCTCTATGATTTAAGTATTCTATGACTACGCCATTTCACTCCTATGTAATTGCCTATTCCGTGGAATTTTAAAGTTCTTCATTTTATAATGTACTATTAAAAATTAACGTTTGCTCTTCTAGTGTACTGAGGTGAAGAAAATTGATATGGTCTCCTGCACACGACAGATAATCATTTATAAAATGATTCAAATATTTCTCCTGTACGATTCATTGCTGGGTGAGCAGAGACAGAAAAATCTCGTGAGTTCGAGGACTTGTTGGCTAAACGCTGTAAAAATGTACATACTCAAACCTCATTTTTGTGTTCATTGTATGCTGGATCTATGAGTGGCCAATTTCACGCCAGGACAATTACAAAGCATTTCAGTGTTTTCTTCCTTGAAGGTTTACAATTCACTCAAAAAGTTCTCCACTGTGAATAGTCTTATCCTGATATCCAGGTACAATCTTTTTGAGTTAACACGTCATGGAAAATGACGCAGAAAACATACTACGACCTATGAGCAAACGCGATTACTAAGGAAGAGACGGGCCCTTGAAAATTGGTAACGAAAAGTAGTTATCGGCAGAAGTTTACGTAAGACGAAATTACGAATTAATTTAATAGTGTTAGGCTGATGTGAGACCTTTGCCGTTTGAGGACATTAGGCGTGTATTGACATTGCCTGTCACTAGGAAAGCAGGGGGTGCCGTGAAAAGCAACCAATAGTTCGTAAATCATGGGTGTTTATAGAGTGTTACGACATAAAATTTTGTGTACATTAAAGAAATACAAAAACTTTTGTTGGTCCAATACGGTCAGGCGAATTTATTGTTTCATATTACATTTGTTTCTAACTCTGCAAGTAATTACTTGGAATTCCCCATTTTCAACGGCGTATATATTTTTTTAATGATCATGTTAGGTCAAAGTTCTTATTATGTTATCTACCACATTTTCCACAACGAATCATCTCGCAAAATGTTTACCTGGAGTTCAGTATAATCGTGCATTTTATAGATCGTGATACAAGAAAGAAAGTAACCTTCACGTACACGAGTTTGAAATATACCTTGTCTTCTAATTACATCTCGAAATGGTCCATGGGGCCGTGGTAGTGTAATAGTCAGACTACTCGCCTTCCTCCTAGGGAACCGGTATCGATCCCCAGCGGGATCACTCTCGGATCTTCGCATGTGGTAATCGTGCCTGACGATGCCGCGGGTTGGCTCGTTTTCTCGGGTATCTCCAGTTTCCCCCGCCTTTGGAATTCCGGCGCTGCTCCACTCTCACGTCATTTCACCTGCATCGGCTCTCAAGACCTCCATGTTAAAAGCAGCCCAAACCTCTCTCCACTACATTCCAAATTTTTCATTCCTTTTTCATATTAGATTTTTTACCCGAGCTGTTTCTTCTTTTTGTATCAGTGGTTTATATATGTGACGTGGCACAGGAAGTGGTTACTGTACGCACCAGAATGCATAGTATAATAAAAGACGTTCCTCATGTTAAGGATGTATTTTTCTATGTTGATAATACTTTTCGTGGTCTCTTTAACAGCTGCTGCAAGTAACGGAAAGAACAAAAAGAATTTAACTGTTATCAATATCACGGCAGAGCGTTATATAGAACCAGTACAGTCCCAAAAAAAAATTTCCGCTGCAACACTTTAAATTATATTATGATATGTGACTTAAATGGCTAACCTCATTACTTTTTAACTGCCAGTTCTACCTATACCCATGGACATTCTTATTAGCTGTAAGAATAAAGGAATTGTTATTCACCCACAAGTGCAGCATATATATGTTAATTTATATTAATTGGCGGCATGTCGAATTATGTAGTAGCGAAAGAGGCAAAACATTCAGTATTATGTCCGAGTAATTCTACAAGAAGAGTATATTATTTTTTTTTTATCTTCCTAAAGATAAAGTTTAATGGAAGAACGTTCCGTTTATACAACTTTTTATTGTGGTTTTTCAAGAACAGTTCAATTTATATATACTTAGTTTTGCAAAGAAAATACTTTTGTGAGTTTCATCAGATGAATATTCAGTATCGTAAATCTTGTAACGTATGAAAAAATCGCTTAAAATTGACGCATAACAGCTACGTAATCGTCTCAATAATGCAAGCATGGAATCATATGCTGCCTCATATGGTGTACAACAAGATATTCACCAGGGCAGTAGCTAATTAACAAACAGCTCAGACGCGACTATTCAGAAAACAGTTGAATCTTTCCTGAATAATCTAACTCATAAAATGTTCCTTTATCCCAAGTTAAATTTATAATTTTTGGCCCGTACTGCACCAGCATCNTGAATAATCTAACTCATAAAATGTTCCTTTATCCCAAGTTAAATTTATAATTTTTGGCCCGTACTGCACCAGCATCTACTGTCATGTTCCAGAAATAATTTCTAAAAAAATTAATTAGTTGTAAGTGTTATTGGCAACATAAAGGGCACTGTATTCGGCTGTGAGTAGCGTTGATCGACAACCCAGTCAGACTTGGCGTATACGCAATTTTGTATTTTTGGTCAGTCTGTACACTGAGAGGCTCAGTGCTTCAATGCCTTTTCCTTTGGNCTGTACACTGAGAGGCTCAGTGCTTCAATGCCTTTTCCTTTGTGTAACTGATTTGTTAACAGTTGAACTGTTCTAGTTATGAGTGATTAATATTATATTTGTTCATAAAGTCTATATCTCATTTCTTGTTTTATATAAATATATGCTCTGTCGGCTAATGCACAGCACAGATCCAAAAACGTCATATTTACAACACTGGAATTCATTAACTAATGTGCTTTTGAAAGGGTTGAAAACGCTTTCAATACAACGTCCCATAAATATGGCACTACGACTGAAAGTTTTGAAATAGTAATGAGTAGAACCACCGGTTTTTCACGAAAAGATTTACGCGGAGGCTAGACTTCAATATCATACGCGCGCACTTGCAGCATTCATTTGGTTTACTTGACACTTCTCTTTGTGTGAAGAAAGTATGTTACACGAGTGAGCAAATCAGAATTCAGTTTCTCCGATACTAGCCATCCGTGATTGGCGGGCAGACAGGTGAGACGCGTAACAATTTAAATGATCCAGTGACGAAGGCGGATAGGAGCTAGTCCTGAANTGAATAATCTAACTCATAAAATGTTCCTTTATCCCAAGTTAAATTTATAATTTTTGGCCCGTACTGCACCAGCATCCACTGTCATGTTCCAGAAATAATTTCTAAAAAAATAAATTCGTTGTAAGTGTTATTGGCAACATAAAGGGCACTGTATTCGGCTGTGAGTAGCGTAGATCGACAACCCAGTCAGACTTGGCGTATACGCAATTTTGTATTTTTGGTCAGTCTGTACACTGAGAGGCTCAGTGCTTCAATGCCTTTTCCTTTGTGTAACTGATTTGTTAACAGTTGAACTGTTCTAGTTATGAGTGATTAATATTATATTTGTTCATAAAGTCTATATCTCATTTCTTGTTTTAAATAAATATATGCTCTGTCGGCTAATGCACAGCACAGATCCAAAAACGTCATATTTACAACACTGGAATTCATTAACTAATGTGCTTTTGAAAGGGTTGAAAACACTTTCAATACAACGTCCCATAAATATGGCACTACGACTGAAAGTTTTGAAATAGTAATGAGTAGAACCACCGGTTTTTCGCGAAAAGATTTACGCGGAGGCTAGACTTCAATATCATACGCGCGCACTTGCAGCATTCATTTGGTTTACTTGTCACTTCTCTTTGTGTGAAGAAAGTATGTTACATGAGTGAGCAAATCAGAATTCNCGCGAAAAGATTTACGCGGAGGCTAGACTTCAATATCATACGCGCGCACTTGCAGCTTTCATTTGGTTTACTTGTCACTTCTCTTTGTGTGAAGAAAGTATGTTACATGAGTGAGCAAATCAGAATTCAGTTTCTCCGATACTAGCCATCCGTGATTTGGCGGGCAGACAGGTGAGACGCGTAACAATTTAAATGATCCAGTGACGAAGGCGGATAGGAGCTAGTCCTGAANTTTGGCGGGCAGACAGGTGAGACGCGTAACAATTTAAATGATCCAGTGACGAAGGCGGATAGGAGCTAGTCCTGAAATCTTTTAGCGGGAAAAACAGGTGGGCGTAGTAATAAGTTGAGCAGGGCATCGAGCCTGTGTGGAGGAAAGTGTGTTGGTGCGGTGCGTGAGAAATGACTGCTGTGGTTTGTGGTTTGTTTGTGTGCCCGCAGTCGCCGTCGTTCAAGTTCTCCCGCAAGGCGTCGTCGTCGTATTCGCTGAAGCTGGAGCCGCCCAACAAGCAGAAGCTGAAGGCGAAGCGGAAGCCGCTGTCAACCCCGGCGTCGCCCAGCCGCTCGCGCGAGCCCCAGTGCACCTGCATGACCGCCGAGCAGTACGCCCGGCTTCGAGCCCAGGACCCGCGATACAGAGGTAATCACCGCCTTCGAAAGCCCCCTTTTAACTCCTCGCCAACACCTTCTCTCTTAGCTTCCACTGCTATTTGACGTCACACGATCAGGTTAGAACCCGAGCACAAGTGACCTTGAGCAGCCAGGCACCCGGACAACCGCACAAAGAGGAAACAGAGAATAATACCCCCAGCATACAGTCTATATCTTATAAGCGCGTGGCGTCTCTGGTAATTTAAAAAACCTGAAGCTGAATAACAGTTTTTAATATAATATAAACCATTAAACAGATTTAGATTCAACGGAATATATTCACGCCTCCCACCAAGGCGAACCGGGTTCGATTCCCGAATTTTCGCATGTGAGAATCGTGCCGGTCGATGGCGCTCGTCGGCGGGTTTTCTCGTGGATCTCCCGTTTCCCATGACCTTGCATTCTAGCGCTGCTCCATACTCACCTCGCTTAACTTTCATCGGCTCTCAAGACCCCGATGTAAGAAGCAACCCAAACCTCTCTACTCAACCCTATTCTTATTCAGATCTACGTGCTATACACAAGCTGCAGATGACCAATAATATTCGTATTGTTGGTAGTACCAAGAAGTTTACGAAACAACCGAACTTCATCCCTTAAACCTTTTAGTACTACACTCGAGGNGTATTGTTGGTAGTACCAAGAAGTTTACGAAACAACCGAACTTCATCCCTTAAACCTTTTAGTACTACACTCGAGGTTAGCACGAGCAATACAAATTTGTAAAATTTTCTGTCCTTTAAAACTAAACTAACATGGATATAGATTCATTTTTCGTCTATTGTTAAGCAGTATCATACAATAAAACTACAACCCACAGAAAAAAATTAATTTTTATAACCATACAGTATGACGTGATTTATTGTAAGGTAATGAGCGCAATAAAACACATTTTACTATGAAAAATCAACCAAGCACCACAGTTGTTTGATGAACAGCCAATAATTAACATTGTAGAATACTGTAAGAGCGTCCGGTGTTATGCAGACGAGTAGGGCTGTTGCGAGTGAGAACGCAGAGATTATCAAAACAAGTATGCCTACAAATATGGATATAAGATACTCATTGATAACTTACGAATGGTGGTTAACATGCGCAGACCGCAATACGTCAAGTGTACGTCCATGATAGAGAGGCACCTATGTGTTTCTCAGAGTTAAGCCCCATTTGCCTAAGAAAGAAAGAATGTATGCAAGGACACATGCATCGACACAGAGGGGTTGGGCAATCATGACCATAATTGAAGCTATGAATACTTCCTAGTGTTAACCGATAACTTAACCGAAAACTAAGAAGGGAGTGGGAAAACGTACATAGACACCGTAAAATCCCCCTCGACAATAAATAAGTTGAAACTTACTACTTGCATTAAAATAAAAACTACAGAGGTAACATTGGTAGGAGCCATACTCTTTATTAGTGAATGGGAAAAAATTAGAAGGGAGGGGTGCGTTACCTCATAATTTTTCTTTTGCTTAAATGACTTACGCCACTCTTTTTCGCTCCTTATAACTTCTATCGCTGAATGACGTTACACAAACCAGCGCGCGCGGAAATATTTTCGAATAAAAAAAGGCAATCTTTCCTATTATAAAATATATATAAACATATAAAGTTTATTGGTTTAACTTGTCTCCAAAAACGAAACAAATGTTGCAGGCTTCTAGTTATGTAAGGGCACTGAAAAACCAGTAGCATGCAAGAGATAAAGATCTCGTTCTCTAGTAACACGCCCTCGTATATACCAGCATATTTTTTTCATCAGTCACGCCCATCAAGCACGTACAAGCGGACCACGTAAAAATTTTATAGCGTACAGTTTACGTCAAATAATACTTCGCTTGCAGCGTTCCCACTCTTCGCGGCACCTGCACAGCCCGGTGTCAAAAATCCGCTACACTGCGCGTAGTTAAGCAATTGACCTTTTCGGTCCCGATTTGATATACGACCTCTCAGGTGTTGATATTAAGGAATATTTTGGCGTGCGCTGTATATGTGTCAAGCGTGCTTCTCGCAGCCAGTGAACAATTACTCAATTCTGAAATACTGTAGAAATTTGTGCTCGTAAAGCACAGGAACTTTATTTATGACCTATAATGTATATTACGAGGCGAAATATTTTCAGTAATCCATAATGTGGACAACTGATTGCAAACAGAGCTGTAGTTATATGGTCCATTAATGGTTAGTTCCAACTTTTCTGAAGCCCTGCTAAAATTATACATTTTGGATATTCCCCCCACCCCCCTTAAATAAGCAAATATTAACCGAGTCTAGGAATTTACACCGAGGGAACAACGCACCGCATTCGTGCTCACTCGTATTAATAAAATAATAATTTAACAAAAAATAATACAGTTTTACATTAAAACTTATAAAACGTTTGAGATACACGAGATACTTAGAAAACATTTAAACACGTCATAAATGGGGTGATTTTTCAAATAGTTGATTCAGAAAATATGAATAAACCGTGCATAGACTATAGCTTATGTAGTAGAACGCAAATGCTGAAGCTAATGTGTTGTGATAGAGAAACCAGATTTCTGTCGTATTAAGTAGAGTAACTACCAAAGACTTATGATTTGCAACATTTGAACCCATACGTGAAAGTTGGTGTGAAAGGGTTTACATTCCATAGAACGAGAGGTGCTTAAACTTTCGTAAATAAGATCACTTAAAAAAAAGAAGCAAACTAATTTGTAAAATCATGCCTTGCTGTGTACAGCACTGGCTATAAGTATCCTTCATGTGCATCATATTCTTGATCGTGGGTACAAGAACTGAACCTGTTAAGGAACCTTTCACTCTGCCAAAACAAGCAGGTAAATGAACGCTTCTTAACAAACTAGACGTGAAACGTTTAAATGTGCCTGTGAAGAGCTTAACATTTCCTTGTTGTTCGTTCTTCGCTTTCGACAACATTTTCCTCGCAGATCATGCCATGTACATCGACAAATGTTTGTTACAAGAGCATCGTGTTTCACCGGCCACACGATAAATTCTGAAAGCCCTATTCACCACATACTCCTTTCTGATGATAATAAAAGGATATTACTGAGTGGGTTGAAACAATCGCAATATCCATAGATCATGGTCCGTACGCCATACTGTCATGGTGTGAAAAAATATTGTCTACTTCCGCCTCTGTAGCAACACCGGTTCTGTTGGCCTCTAGGTTTTTCCACTCAGCACCGCCCTACGCACAATAACAAACACGCTCACTGTTCTTAAAAACATCGCTGACAACCAAGATTACGTTGAGTTGACCGTCTCCCAATCAAACGTCTTAGTGCGCGCAATATGATAAACTATCAGTACAGATCCTATCGCATCCCATTATCCTACACGCCCAGGATAACACTTCTAAATACTACATTCATTCGAGCTCATATGCTAGTCCTGCTGACATATTTACTTTTTCTGTTCAACTCATCCCCTCGGAGTAAAACAAGCCGAATCCAAGTTTATGTGATTCGTTAATATTTCTCCAAAACGCGTTCGATGAGAACGGGTACCGATTTTTTTTTAAAAACGGAAATATTCCACTACTAGCTACGTTAGAAAACACGTAAGCTCAGATGCACTTTCGTGATTGGATGACTNTAAAAACGGAAATATTCCACTACTAGCTACGTTAGAAAACACGTAAGCTCAGATGCACTTTCGTGATTGGATGACTTTCGTTGCGCTCGCCTAGTTGTATGAGCATGAATCAAGTACGTGTGTTATCGGAGTAACTTAATCGTGATTGGCCCAGTCGCGTGAGAAAATGTCTCTCACAAATACATGCGACCAGTAACCAAAATAAAGCAGTAAATATGCACACAGGTTATTGAAGTTTAGTCTGCGTGTAAATTTTTCGTGAAAAAAAAAACTTATGAGCAAAAACACGATTACGCATGTGAAGAGAAAGAATACTTCTACTATGTCTAGAGTGTTACCACATTACAACGCAAAATAGCTTTGTATTTAACTATTACTAGCGACTCGCAAATTTCAAGAGTTCAAGTGGTGCTAGCATATAATTTAAACACCTGTGTATTGTTACATATGTTATTGGCAGATACCTGAAAAATTTGCGAGTTCAATGATCTGCAGGCTAGACACTACAGTTTTGTTTACAAAAATGCCGATATCAACTGCACATTGGGTGTCTGCTGTCACAGTGGAAGGCGACAATTGGACACAGTTCTCCAGGAGGTGTCAAACACTCTGTGGACCAATGGCTAAAGTTATATAAACACACGTGTTTTGAATTCTAGCTTGTCCGAAAATGAATCCGCGAATTATTCTGCTCTTTAGTTATTGGGCCACTAGTTTATTGACACGCCCTGCTAGACTCTGCACCATTAGTAAATATGTGGAACGAGACTAGGCGAATCATGAACAACCTAATAGCCTAGCAGTCAAATGGGATCACGAGATTATTGANAATATGTGGAACGAGACTAGGCGAATCATGAACAACCTAATAGCCTAGCAGTCAAATGGGATCACGAGATTATTGAGTATCTGTTAATCATGCGTTATTGGCTAACTACAAAAAAATGTGATGTTATTTACGAAAATTGTTATTTTTGATGCACGGTTCTTGTAAGGTAGTCATAAAAGATATGAAAACAACTTAAAAGTGCGTTTAAGTTCGGTTTTCAAGATCAGAGNTGGTTCTTGTAAGGTAGTCATAAAAGATATGAAAACAACTTAAAAGTGCGTTTAAGTTCGGTTTTCAAGATCAGAGAATTTGTCATATTTGAACTATGCTAGCTACAGTCAAACATAATCGTTGGAGCTTTAAACACTTAATAAACAATGGAACTTTACCAGGTAATTCTCTACAAGGCTCAATTTGCCTAGAAATACGCGATAGCAGTTTATTATTTAAGTATCTGAGCAGAAACGGGTGATATACTAAATAAGAACTAACCAATTTATGACAAAATAATAAGTTATCCTTTATTCTATTTCGACCATCGACCAATATTAATTTTTCGTCAACGTAGATCCAAAAACCAAGGAATTTTCCTTATTTTATAAGTTACTGTGATAGTTCTATCAGAAAACGGTGCGTTCCAACACTACGGAGTCGAGGCAAAGAGTATACAATTACACAGATACGAAATGGCGTGGTGGTTCTTTTGGTGAAAGAGTGCCCATTCTNAGTCGAGGCAAAGAGTATACAATTACACAGATACGAAATGGCGTGGTGGTTCTTTTGGTGAAAGAGTGCCCATTCTTTGATTGGCTGCGCGAAGTTCTGGGAACGGGCCTTGCGTCTGATTGGCTGCAACGTACTACGAAAGGTAGCATATTGGTTGAACTGCCGGCTGGTGATTAGGTAACAGCTGCTAATTGGGGAACGGTGTCGCAGCATTTTACTGACAAGTGACGTCATTTTGCTGGAATGTGCGGTTGAATTTCGCGAAATGGCCGCATATATTACCCCTGTATTCTTTAGTTCTACTTCCTGACAAAGGAAATATTCGTTACGTAATGCACGGAATTATTACTGCCATCGGGTCACTTACTGCTCACGCTGCCGTTGGGCTTCTTGTAGAGTTTCAAGGGTTCCACTTTCCTGGTGCTTGAACTCCATTGCAGAGTGTTTCACATCCTAGTTTTTTGACGAAACTATTAAACGCGCCCACAGTTTGTCAACCTACGAAAAAACCTCATACCCTAGAGAAGGATGAAATGGTACTTTTAAGTTACCACATAAGATGTAAATATTATTTTGGAGCCGTCTAATATACTTTTTTCTTTTTTTTCTGTAAAAGCACCTCAAAGACATTTTTCGGTGATTGAGTTTCTTTTTGATGTAATGTGAACCTCTTTGTACTTTTGTGGTAAAACCTCTTTGGCCTGACTTTTTTTGTCCTTGTCATTATTTTTGTTTTATTTTACCCGCCAGAAACACGAAGAGCTCTTGTGCTATGAGTGCTAAGAGTGTTACTGGATATTCACGTAAGAGCTGTCGAAAACCCACCATTACTTCGAACGAAGCGATGACAGAATGTTTCAGCACTGTGAACCATGCCATGACACAACACGACCCGGGCCACACTAATCCACGTGTGCGGGGAACGGAGCAAGCGTCCACACGCTCCGTCAAGTCTGCGCAAGCCACGAAAACTTCCCGTAGATACAGTCAGTGCTGTCGCCTTTAGTAAGTTCAGTAACTAGTCTCAATGCTCCTTCTCCGCGCGGTTCACCAAATTACGCAGTTTTCCTGTTCATAGTTAACATCTCGCCTGCAACGTCTTGAACTGCGCAGGCAAAACGTTGTTCATAACCTTGCTTGTGGGCCGGCCTTAACAAGTCGTGAAAATATGAAATATGGGGTATTAAATAGAAACGTACAACAGTGATGCGATAACTGAATAACAATTATGCAGTTATCCCAAATATTTTATTTTGCCTTTAAACAAACATTTTTAAGTGAATGGAACTAAAATATAATACTTTTCATAGGATGTGCCCACGTGAAGCAAGGTGATCACACAGATTAAATGTAGGGAGACTGTCGCCTAGAAACGCTCTCTACCCTACTCAAAAGAAAGTCCTTTCGTTCCGATTAGACTCAGGGGTATTCACGAGATATGATGAGATCTACACGTGTCTTGTAATGTAGTCCGACTTGAAGGGTTTCAAATTCCCCCTTACCCTTAACCATGGTGTATGTGTTCCTTGCAAGCGGTGGGACTGAGAGCATCCTACTAGGGAAAACTTTATTGTCAATCACGTAAGTTTTGTAACACTTATGGTTGATTCACAATAGCTCGACAGAGGCAATGCGATGGAATTGACGTGACAACAAATATTTAGGTTAATGTGAACACTTCTAAATATTATTTATAAATGGTTCCTTGTCACAACCTACCAACCACTTTTACGGTGACCATTGATGTTTCCATTATTTTCTTATTTTGCTATCACTTTCAAAAAATTCTTCCCATGTCCTCTGGTCCTTTGGGCGTGAAAGAATGGCTGAAATTACATCTAAGCATTAAATTGTGCTGCTTTGTTTTTTATTACGGTTAATAATAATACTGCAGTAAGACTTTAGCGCCAAAACTATGGCGTCTGAGACATATCCTATCGCGCCCCTGACGCGAATAAAAAAGAATTTTTTTTATTCTGAAACATTGTCGCACGGGCGATGTTTGTCGCTTTGGTCACAGAAGTCTCGATCCTGATTGGCTGGAAAATTATTTTATTTGCGTCGCGCCTATCGCGTCGTATCCGTCGCGCTATTTTAAATCTACCATTATCCAAAGAATTTAAAACACGTTTATTTCACAAAGCAAAGAAACGAACTACGGCTTATATTTTGCCAGTGGTGGATTTAAATTGTTACGGAACTTCATAATATTTCGTTTCAATATTTGGTTTAATTGCCATTCTGTTTTTTCAACTTTATTAAAATTTTAAACGAGATGCCTTTTATGGATATTAATCTCTCTGACGCCAGGTGTAGCTAAACTGGGTTTTATAGTTTTTTAAGGTTTTTTCTTTAAGTTGTTTTTTAACTTGAGTTATAAAACATCATACTAAATCCAGATGCAGTTCACCCACAACCTTCTTTTACCGGGATTTTGACTGATGAGAAAAGCTGTGCCTATCAGAAACTGTCAGTAGAGCTTTGTCAATTCTTGGAAGGATATTTTTGTGTTCTGCACAGCCATAACTATCTATTTGTGAGTTTTTCTGCTAAGCTACTTTCACGTTAAGCGAATATGTTAGCTCAACTCCTAAAAACAGAAATTTAGCAGTTTCTGTACTAAGAGACTTAGGCAGTTTCCTAATAAATATAAACTCACCAATATATCACGTTAATATTTTATTGTTTGTACTATATGCAAAGGTTTCTTTTAATTTGTAATTTGTATTATACAATTCATATTTCATCACGTGTATTGTGACGTGATGGACGCTTGATACATGTGGCAACATGGCATGGCAGTGCTCGCCGATAGGCTGATTTNCACGTGTATTGTGACGTGATGGACGCTTGATACATGTGGCAACATGGCATGGCAGTGCTCGCCGATAGGCTGATTTTGAATGACTAAGAAGTTGTGTATCAAGTATAAGAGTGCTAATGTCCGCAATTTTGCTGTAGAGCCGCTTTCCTTTGTTTAAAAATAATTTTTATTTAAAAATTTTGTGTTAACCGCACGCAAGTTGCCACAAGACTATTAATTAATTAACCAGCATTACAAAAGAGCATTTAAGTTTGTGGTTTTCGATACCTATGAATTACAAATTGCATACTTATTCCTCCATGCTACTAAATAAGGTTGTAAGGTTCAGTCACGAATTAAAAAGGCTTATTGAGAGTACATAATTAAATGCATTCTATTATTTTTGTGCACACAATTTTTTAAGTTGTCAACCTAAGCGATGCTTTGTTTGTACAGAGACAAATTCACAGTAAAAATGACCAGGAAACTATCATTCAGTCTGTATTTCTCGTGGTGCAACAGGTTTTGAAATACGTCACTTAAAATTGTTTCTTTTCTTCATACTGTAGTATAATCGCAACGTGGCTGATGAGTGTAATAATTGGTTGAGCACTTGCATGTCACCATGCATTTCATAAGCATTTTTTGTGCAAATAATAACATTTACCAGTTACACTGTCACAAAAATTATTCGCCCATTTAGAATCTGCAAAATGAAACTGCAGCATTCATATTGAGTGCTGTGCACGATTCAACATTTTACGTAAAAAATAATGACATCATTTTGCAAAGTGCGGGGCTAATAAAAATCGTACAAGGTGAGAGATATCATTAATTTTTTNAAAAAATAATGACATCATTTTGCAAAGTGCGGGGCTAATAAAAATCGTACAAGGTGAGAGATATCATTAATTTTTTTACGTTTGTAACAAGTTATTAACCCTTCACTAAAGCACCAGTTGTGAAACTACATCCAGAAATGTACCCAATAAATGGGTCACATCTTCATTGTCTTGTATTTCTGAGAAATAATAATATGACACTTGTCAGCAAAAAAAGTTGAAGTCACTTTTCTTTATTTAAAAGTTAAATTTCGTCTGTCAGATAACATTAAGCAATATGTAATATAAATGTTACGTCTTTACTGAATATTAAAATAAAATTATTTATGATATAAAAATATTATTCAAATTATTCCTTCTTAAGCTTGAATGAGGAAGAATTCGAAGACACCAGTACGGGAAAAAAATATCAGACTTGAGTTCCAAAACTTAATTTCCTTCATTTTATAAAAGGGATGAAAACATCGTAAATAAGCAATTGCTACAATAACATTTTAATCACATTAAACGACAATTTAAATGTTCTTAAGTGTTGCGTATTGGAAAGCACAGTACGATTAAAGTAACATAGGCCTATACTTTGCATTATGTGAAAATATCGTATCATTTAATTAAATTAAATAAAGAATCACTGATTAAAAAATTTTGCAAAAAAAAATTAAATAGAACGGGTAACATGCAAAGGGAATCAAGAATATTTGTGGGAAAGTAAATTCGCTTAGAACTACCTGTTATTTGTCCAATCTTTAATGCAGTTGCACACACACACACACACACACACACATATATGTATTGCTAGTTGCACTGCGTTAGCGACAATCACTATTCTCCTAGAGAAGTGCGAAAGTTTTCTTTCTATAAATTCCATGAACAAACTTGGGAAACTGCTGGTACATTACGTGAATAGTTTATTTATGTATGCGAAGTGTCCATATAATGATTGGCCAAATTTTAATATTTCTTAGTTAATTGTAACATTCTCGAATAGTTGCTGCACTCTCTCCCCTTAATTCAAAACCTTGGTTACGCCACTGCTGGTGCGGGGTTAATAATATTTGTAAAATTTAATTTTTATAGATTTTTGTGTACTTAAGTGATTTCAGCAATTCACATTTTTTTTTATTAATTTGATATCATATATTTATTTTGAAACTCTCTGTAGATGGGTTTCAAAGCCATTATNTTTTGTGTACTTAAGTGATTTCAGCAATTCACATTTTTTTTTATTAATTTGATATCATATATTTATTTTGAAACTCTCTGTAGATGGGTTTCAAAGCCATTATTTTATTTCAGTTCAATTAAATTTCTTTTTGCTGTATAAAACAATAAAAAGATATTACCCAGTGCAAAGAAACGAATCTCATATTGGCATATCANAAATTTCTTTTTGCTGTATAAAACAATAAAAAGATATTACCCAGTGCAAAGAAACGAATCTCATATTGGCATATCACATCAATGAGAGAGTTGCAGTTTTTAAATTATGCGTTATTTATGTGATATGCTTTTTATATAGGCAATTTCAGCGTCACAAGACCTCGGCGCAATACTGCGAAACTACACGAAAATATAACACAATAAATAACTGAATAATATTAATTCTTGTTCATTTATAACGCACAACATATTCAAATAAGACCATCAGTNTAACACAATAAATAACTGAATAATATTAATTCTTGTTCATTTATAACGCACAACATATTCAAATAAGACCATCAGTGGTTATTTATTCATTCAAACACCACTAACATTATACCCAAAATCAAATCGTATTTCTAAGTGTTATTCTCATGGGCCATTTTCACTCTAATATCGAGTAATACGTATAGGAATTTCAGCGATACGATCAGTCTTTCTAATGACACATTTGAAATTGGATCGATCAGGAGAGATAGATCTAACATGGCTTTATATTTCAGCAACCTTTTTTACATGTAAAGTCTTATTTATGGGTTCCGACGCAGCCTTCTTGCAGAACATTGTAATTACATTTTCGTTTGCTTTAAAACTAAGACACGCAGCGCTATATGCTCCTGGTACATTTAACTTGATGCCCTGTTACAACACAGACACTTCTATTGTTTCGAGATATTGTACTTGTAGTGCCATCTATGTCGTAAGTGTGAACAAGATAGTGCTCATGGGTTTAATCAGGAAACAAAATTCATATACCTACGAAAAGCAAATGTCGTTTTGCTTGAAATCGTTTTGCCTAAATTCGTTTTGCTTGAAATCGTTTTGCCTAAAGTCGTTTTGCCTGAAACCATTTCGCCTAAAATTATAGCTCCTCGCTTAGCTTGCCAATAAGTCGATTTGCCTAAAGTCGTTTTGCCTAATTTTAGAGGCAAAAATATTTTTGGCTTAAACGACGGGCACTCAATTTTTTATACCAGTTAGTCACCGTTTAAATGATCATTGACTTACTGCACCTGTAGTTAATGTCCTCACTAAGGAAATTGTGCCCAATGCTTTGAGCAACTTCCTTGATTTGTGAAACTATTGTGCACATTGCTAGCATCAATGATCACGCAGCACATTCTTCACTGGTAGGGAGAAGCATGCTCGACACAATAATACCGCACGCCAAGATATTTGATGCTTTCAACATTTGAGCTCATAGAAGGAAAGGTGAGCGGACCCGTGTGAGTACTAACAATCTAGAAAACTGGGTAACGTAAACAGTGTGTTTGTATCAACCTTAATTTTAGACAGTTATAACGACAATAAAATATATTCAATATTGGTATTCGAAACTTGTTTATATCGTAGTTTTCAGGCGCGTTCTACGTAATACCGCCCTTCTTCGTACTACACTCCCGCCAAAAATTCTTATTAATACCAAAGTGGAACAGCGATTTCTCGAACTCAAGCCACATACGCCAGCAAAATGGCCTCACTGGCTAGCAACATGTCGGAACGCCGTTCGTCAGTTAGTGGTTGGAAACTTACTTGCCAGCCGGTAGCCTAGCCAGTAAGTACACTCTAAACCCGAATCAGTGATACCAGTCGGTGAAATACTAGTGACTGCAAGTCGGTTGAGAGGCTGTTACAGGCTGGCCAATCCATAGACTGCAGACGAGGTAGACCGACCTAACTGGCTGCGCACAACCACCCTCGTGTTACAACATTGTAATGATTTTCGGCCATGACCAGCAAGAACAGCATGGATTGGACCTGAGGTTAGAAAAGTGATTAGTGAAGAATTGCTTTGAGATGCATTTAGATTTCGTCTATAAAATATTAAATGCAATTTGATTAATTTGAAATTGGTTAAAGTATACGATTCATATAAAAGTGCTTGTCTTTTGAAAATTGAGTTATAAACCCACGCGTCCATCATTTTTGACCATGTGACTTTGACAGATTTGTGTGTTTGGGGTGGGTCAATGCTGGGTACATGCGCAGAATACGCATAATTGGTATACCTCATATTTAGTCTATGGGACAATCAGTCGACAGTCTACCTCATCTTTAGTATATGGGACAATCAGTCGACGGTCTACCTCATCTTAGGTATATGGGACAATCAGTCGACGGTCTACCTCATCTTTAGTCTATGGGACAATCAGTCGACGGTATACCTCATCTTTAGTCTATGGGACAATCAGTCGACGGTCTACCTCATCTTAAGTATATGAGAGAATAAGTCGACGGTCTACCTCATCTTTAGTCTATGTGACAATCAGTCGAATGAACGGAGTATCAGTATCACTCTGTGGTATTCACTACTACGTCTGAAGAAACAACGTAAGAAGCGCTTTTATTTTTTCGTTCACTCGTGCTTGAGATTAATACTTTGATATTTTGTACACAATAACTTATATCCATACTCTCTCCGTTGGTGGGAATACACTTAAAAATCTGGCTTGTAGTTGAATTACACATTTTTATTAGCTTTTTTGATAAACACATTTGTCCACAGACAAAACGTAATGCATTCTGTTCTAGATTTATTTGCGAATGAGATTTGCGCTGCTGCAAATATTGTTCGCTTAATAGCAGTGCCGTTTTATCATTTACGACCGTTTTTATTCAGTCTTCTTTTCGCTTTAGTTAAAGCTTAAATTTATATAGGTGTCAAACCTGTGGTAATTTTTACTAATGCCCGTTTTATTTTTACAAATTTGTCTACAAACTCAGGGTAAGCTTGGAAAATTTTATATCGTGAGAGTTTAAAATACATTGGTATCCAGCTGGGATACATTTTGATGTTTCACGACTTGTAGCTAACAATTTATTAAAAGAGGGGACTAGCCTTTGATTAACTGAGTCGCTTCTCCTATAGGCTAATTTACGTTGTAAATACTTTTAGAGTTTCCGTGTGTGCATGAATACAAAAGGTAAAGGTAAATTAAATATTTTTATAAATTTCCGTTATTTTACCTAAATGGTTCAACATAAAGTACTATAGAACGATTTAAATTAAGGCCTTGTAACAAAATTATTGCCACCTTTAAGAAGAAAAGTTCAGCCATTATCGTAGGTAAACTTTCACCCTCACAAATTTACTGCGACTAGTTCATCGCTCGACCAGTATTCTCAGAAAAGTAAATATGTGTTCTCTGTCAGTGAAGATTACTGACAAGATGACATGTTAAGATAAGCAGCCACAACAACACCACTTACATGCGTCTGGATAAGCTAATGGTGTACGATAAAGTGAGCGTAAGACCCCCCTGAGTGGGAAAGCCCTGCCTACATTACACGAAAAGAATGCTTGTCGAAATGAAACCGATATAATTTTTTTTATTCTCCTTTAATAATTGCGGGGGTGGGTAGATATGGAACACGACCTAAAGCATATAGCATAATACGCGTTCGTAAGGTAACCGCTCATTACCCTGCTTGACCACTTAATGATGCGTAAACAATTATAAATCTATATGGCAAACGGACAGCAATCGCCTAGCCTCGTAAACATATTTAAATATTCTGTAATTTATGAGTATTGCGCATTTTAACAACTTTGCAAAATAACCGTTGTATTACAACGCGACGAAGAAAACTTTCACATTGGGAAATTTTCAGTCACCGTAATATTTAATATGTTGGCTCCGACTTCGAGCGGGTCCACTTTCACTGGTTTGCTTCCATTTTCACTCTTTCATGTCTCGAGTAGTATAGGCAGTCTTACGCAGAACGCGGTAAGGAGTGAGACACAAGGACTACTTCCAGAGCTTCGCGTAGCCAATCAGAGTACGCGTATTCATCCATCAAAGGAACACGCACACAACTTCACTTCTGCATACTTTCATATTCTTTGCTCAGGTTGAGGTTACTTCTATTATAAATTTGGAAGATCAATTTTAAAAATTTGGTAACCAAAATTTTTTGCCACCAGGTAAGCGCTAGTATTGGAATTATGCCGGATTTTCTATATTTANTAAAAATTTGGTAACCAAAATTTTTTGCCACCAGGTAAGCGCTAGTATTGGAATTATGCCGGATTTTCTATATTTATTAAGTGAAAAAACAAAATAAATGTAATAATCATAAATTACATATAAAATAAATTCGTAACTTGGTAACATAGTTTTCTTTTATTTTTCACGTAGCTTAAAATATTCATCAAAGATAACTTTCGGAACACTGCACACCTAACGGCGGAAATATTTCCTGAGCCAAACACTCCCATGATAAATCTCGTTTATTTCCTAACCTGACTAGCATAAACGTTTATCAGGGCAAGAGCGGCCAATTGCTAAATCAACCGCACGCGCGTGTGAATGTTAGTGTACTTACTAACCATGCCTGCGCTCGTTATCAGCCCACAAGTCACAGAGGTGTATGTACTATGCCTACGTTCGTAGGCAACCCGCAATATTTATGGGTGTATGTACTGTGTCTTCGTTTATAAGCAACCCGCACGCCACATAACTGTTTGTAGCATGCCTGCATTCATAGGCAACCCGCGCGCCACATAGGAGGTAATAAGTACACTGAGATGAAATGGTTTGGCGGTTATTTTTATTTTTGCTTACTGGCTCTCCGATTGGATGCGCAAGGCAGTGGGAAAGAGCCTTGTGTCACAATGGCTGATCGATGATGTGAAATGGCCCCTACTGGCTGGGCTAACGGCTCGCGAGTATGTCACTAGGCTGGAGTTGGCGAACGTAAGTGCAGCATACTGCTGTTGATTTACGCCATTTCGCTGGCGTGTGCAGCTGCGGAGTTCGCGGATAATCTGGCTGTTTCACCTCTGTATTATTAAATACTCTTTGCTGTTGCTTTGTAGGGAACTCGGCTACCGACCATTCAAAAAACATCAACTTTGTCTNGTATTATTAAATACTCTTTGCTGTTGCTTTGTAGGGAACTCGGCTACCGACCATTCAAAAAACATCAACTTTGTCTCGAAGCACCTATCCTGGCGGTTTCATCACCACTGATGACAATGAGAAAAGTAGGAACTAAAAGTTAGAGAAAAAAAAAATTTAAAAAAACCTTCCACCAGCACCCTTGAAAATGTACTTATTGCTGCCAGGGATATAAAGCAGACTATTATTGGACAATCAATTTGCTGTGTAGAATCCTAAATTAAAAACAATAAAACAGGCTGCGGAGTGAGAAAATGNGTATTATTAAATACTCTTTGCTGTTGCTTTGTAGGGAACTCGGCTACCGACCATTCAAAAAACATCAACTTTGTCTGGAAGCACCTATCCTGGCGGTTTCATCACCACTGATGACAATGAGAAAAATAGGAACTAAAAGTTAGAGAAAAAAAAAATTTAAAAAAACCTTCCACCAGCACCCTTGAAAATGTATTTATTGCTGCCAGGGATATAAAGCAGAATATTATTGGACAATCAATTTGCTGTGTAGAATCCTAAATTAAAAACAATAAAACAGGCTGCGGAGTGAGAAAATGNCTATTATTGGACAATCAATTTGCTGTGTAGAATCCTAAATTAAAAACAATAAAACAGGCTGCGGAGTGAGAAAATGTTAATGTTAAAGCTAAGATAGACTAAGTAACCTATTCTACTTAAAAGTCCGTGGCCTCGAGCATTTTTCTTCACTTTCGAATAAACCGGCTATCTGAGATTATAAATATTATTTAATAGAAATTATTCAGACTATATCCACAGAAGAAAAACAACGTTGAGCAGGAATGCATTGATATAGCCTATTCACGGTAAAGTAAGCACATATCGAAGCCCTGTTATTTGGAATACTAGTCAATAAATATATTTTATTTTAGCCTTAGACGTTAACTTTAGAGTTCGGTGAAATATATACACTATGTTTATTACTAACATGGTAAAATTTACATTAAAAAGTAGTGGCATCATAAAAAATGGCTGTTGAAAAATGTTACTAAGGCCTCAACAGTGCTTGCTTTACCGTGAACAGCCTATATGCGTCTGTCCAGGATGTTCGTATATGATTTCATACCGACTGTTGCTTGTTTTGCTTCATTCCTTCTGCCAACAGGGGAACGATTGCCACACGCTGCAGTTGCCTCGAAAGGTGTCGAAGTTAGGGGCGGCAATCTCCCCAGTGGATTCACAGCGTCACAGCTCAGTCGGCGGAGCGGCACATTTCCTGCTTCTGCAGTTCGTGCGCGGCCGCAACGCAGTAATACAAGTTGCATAAACAGCCAGGCGCCTTTATGCAACGCAGTATTACAAGTTGCATACATAGCCAGGGGCCTCTCGGCAACTTCCCGCTGCTGCGGTACCTGGTGATCCGTGCCTGGAAGGAGGGAGGGGCGGGGTTTGCATGAAGGCCGCCGAACTACGTGCAGAGATCCAGCATAAAACGTTTTTTATTAAAAATCCGTCAAACGTGTCATACAGAGATATGCTTACGAATAGCAATTAAGAAACATTAAGCATATGCATACGTTTTTCAGTTCTCCCATTTCTCTCTAAAGCGTGTTTCTGTGATAGTGAATGTGGCTCAAACGGGTGTTTTCACAGTCATTGCTTAGGTATGTACAAAAAATTTAAGAAGGAATAGGGACATACTTCAAACCTTTGTTTTTAATATTACGTCATAAAATGGTAGGGTCTGCACTGAGAGTCTTATAGAGGCGCGTTATCGACGGCAACACAGCACTCCAGTGCAGTGCTTTGTGCGTAGAGGCGAATAGAGAGTTGACGCGCATTTCTGAGTCGCCCCTAGCTCTCCGATGCCTAAAAGCCTCGGATGTAAAAAATTCCTTCAACCAGGTGGCCATCATAACGTCCGCCCGCGCCCGAACACTGTCGCGAAATTGCTTGAGACGTCGTCACAGAGCAGTTGAGAATACAGAAGTGAAACAGTCGTTTATTCCGCGAACTCCAGTCGCACACGCCGGGAGAATGGCGTCATTAACCAGCAACATGGTGCAATGCCGTTCGCCAATCAGAGCTNAACTCCAGTCGCACACGCCGGGAGAATGGCGTCATTAACCAGCAACATGGTGCAATGCCGTTCGCCAATCAGAGCTAAGTAAAATTTTCGCCAGCCGGCAGCCCATATGCAGTAGCCAATTAGACACAAAGCCCGTTCCTATTGTCTCGCACAGCCGATCAGAGAATTGGTACGCCCGTATTAAAAAGGACCGCCACTGTATTTCATTTATTCTGCTTATCATATTCCGTGACTTAAGATCGTTCAAGTTCCAAAAAAAATTTCTGTATTTAAAGTGTGTTTTATAAATCTCTTGTGCTACATCAAATTCGTGGTTTGACGAAAGTAGGGGGGAACCGTCTTGAATTAATTTACAAATATTAGTTATGGTAGTTTTGGATTTATATTTATTTTATGTTTTGCTATACAAATTTCAGGCTTTGGAGTAGTCATCATTTTTACTAAGTTCAAATTAATTTGTAATAACATTAGAAAAATAAAAAAAGATTGCACAAAAATTCTTTACATTTTTTGGTCGGAACTCGATTTTAAGCGTTACAAACTAAATTGAAATTTTATATAGATATAATTAAAAACCTTTGCGCATAACAAAACATGCCAGACTTAAAAGAAATTTCTTCGTAACCGTCCTATTACTTCACGAAACTCTAGTTGAAATGAAATATTGGGCACCTACAACATTTTGAAAATTATTTTACGCAGGTTTTAAGGCTAAAGATCTTAATAATAAGAGAAGCAAAATCTATTCTTAAATTAAATTGGCAATTTTATCAAGTTTTTATTTATGGAACATCACAAACCCTGAATTTTTCAGGAGACAAAAAAAAATTGGCAATTGAACACTCTTTGCAAGACACACATAATTAGCTCCCTCGAGCCCCAGTTAGATGTTTATTGGTTAATGCTCTAGTTTTATTCCGACAGGTATGCACTGGATTTGGTCCTTGTTTTCATAACATGTTCGTTATTGGTAGGGGCACCTGTATTTCGTGAAAAGATTACAGAACAATTTGTGTTTGAAAACATTTTTGTTCAGAACATTATCGTGATTGGATCATTTGAATTGTTACGTGTCTTATCGTGAGTGAGGGTGAGTGTGAGTATCGTAGAAAGTAAATTATAATTATCTAAGGGGCCGCGGTGGTTGAGCGGCTAGACAGCTCACCTCTCACCTAGGCGAACCGGGTTTTCGCAGGGGGTAATCGTGCCGGACGATGTCGCTGTTCGGAGGACGTTATCGGAAATCTCCTGTTTCCCCCGCTCTTGCATTCCGGTGCTGCCCCATTCTCAACTCATTTCATCTTTATCAGCTCTCAAGACCCAGTAGTTGAGAGCCGCCTGAATCTTTCAACTCAATTCAACTTAACTGATTATTGTACTCATAAAACAGTTTCTCTTCCCACAGACAGGCGGACAGTGGCTTCAGGAAAGCTACTAGTCTATACGTAGGATACTGAAGTCTAGCCTCTGCGTAAATATATTCGCGAATAACCGGTGCACCTAGATATTGGTCGGAATTATCCCGGGATGTGTCTAACAGACCGTGTTCCAATGGAAGCAGAAACTTAAATGTACGTGTGATTTAAGTTTAGGTATATGCCTACTTCAAAGGAACCACCAGGCCACTCCACTTCTATGTACGTATCTACTCTGTAGCTTCAGCCTCCTACAACTCTTCCGCGACGACTTTGTCTCAATGGCGGAAACGTGACAGGGGAAAAAATATCGCGCAAAGCAGATTTTTGTTTGCAATCCTACTTATTACTTGCGGAACATTTGCCAAAGTAGGTAAATGCTGTTCACAGTAAAACGGGCACATTTAAAATCCACCTTTAAAAAAAATTACTGGTGACAGCTATATACATGACTAGTACGCACTGGTAAGGTTAATTCTATTGAGGTAAGAAACAAAACAAAATTTCTTATGGGAGAGGTTGACATAGGGAAAATTTACGCCGCTAGGTATGCTGGTGTTTAGAATTACTCGCTTTAAAATGGCTGTAAATTGATAAATTATATTTATTTCTGTGCAAAAATATAGCCTTTGTCTTAAATTGTAATATATATTTGCCCAAGCCAAAATTTTAAGAATTAAATTTCATTCATAACTAATATTCACGCCCTCAAATGGTGCTTACAAGAACCANGTTTACAAGAACCAACAGTGAAAAAAAACTGTGTTTGGTATTGAAACTTTATAAGACAAAAGAAAAATATTACGTACGAACTGGCCAGGATTCGCCCGGGTANGCTTACAAGAACCAACAGTGAAAATACAACTGTGTTTGGTATTGAAACTTTATAAGACAAAAGAAAAATATTACGTACGAACTGGCCAGGATTCGCCCGGGTACAATTGAATTTGGCAGTGATACACCAATAAATAAATTGGGAAAAGACAATTCATTTATATGAAAAGAAAAATATATAATTTTACTAAACTATGTTGGCCTAGGTGTTTAAGTTATTATGGCAAACCAAAATGAGGGTAATATTTTTTACCCGATAGCCAAGAGGTAGCGTATTTTTTTTGGATTGCATCTGTGAAACTATCGAGTATTTACCACATTACCACTTTCCAGCGTCGATGTATGAAAATCAAAACGTGAATTTTATATAGTTGTAGCTTTAATAAGAAGTGTACCATAGTACTACTTCTTGCGCTTGGCTGAGGGATCTTAATCGATCATCAAAGTTAAGTAACGTTCCTAGCGCACATTTGGATGGGTGAACGTTAAGTGGCATAACATATGAGCGCTTCCGGCCTTCGGAGGACACGTTAAATATTTGGTCCCGGTGGTTATCGATTGATAGCGTTCGGAAAGTTGTTTCAGAGGTCCTTGGGCGGCCTGATAAACTCTGACACCAAATGAAAAAATATTTCTTTCACGTTCCCAGCCTTTGCAGAAATACGTTTTGTTGTTATTACACAGGAACCGTACATTTTTTCGGGATAAATAGTATCCTATGTCCTATTGCAGGACCTAAAGTACCTACATACCAAATTTTATCAAAATCTGTCAAGCCGCTATGGAGCTGAGTGGTAACAGAAATACACATACGTACACACACAGCTTTTCACATTTATAACTTTAGTAGGATTTAAATGCGTAATAAATATCTGTAATCAAATGGACTTTGAACTTTTCTCATTTTGCTTAAGAAAACTGCGCAGGAGAGTCCTAAAAATAGAATCCCTTTTGATTTTATTATTGTATTTTTTCATCTAATTGTTATATTTATATGAAGTAATTGTGAATACATACGTTTCGCTAAATCCAAAATTCCAACACAATCTTTATAAACACGTTACGTATTTTTACTCTAGTGTTAATAACACAGTTTATTATTTACGTAGGACTTAACACAATACAACTTCGAAGATTTTACACACATGCATTTATTTTACGAAAATTGCAGTTATCCCATTCAATTACATAAAAAACGAAAAAATCTTGTACTCAAGCCACACCAGTGCTACCTGGCGGCGAAAATATTGAGTTGCCAAACATAAAGCGTTGAGCTTCCTTACCTGAGAAAAATAAACCTTAGCACTGGTATGCAGTCACTGAATTAATTGGGCAGCGAAATACAAAAAAAAATAGTTCCAAATTTTGACGTTTTATTGAATGTGTTTAGCATTAACATTTATGGCAACAGAAATCAGTATTTCTTGTTTTATACTCACAAGAAAAAGAAGTTACATATTACAGAAGCATTTACTTTCTTATAATTATCCACAGCTTCACTCGGATGACGCATGAATAATGTGAGACTGTCAACGGCAATGATAATGTTTCATACGACGAAATGATACAAAATGAGGAGAAAGAAGATCCTAAACAGGGCTTTCAAAAGTGCTCAATTAATTGCGAACAGCATATTCCTCTTTTAAATAAGCAGATTGAGTGAGTGAGTGAAGAGATTTGGGTGGCTCTTAACATCGAGGTCTTGAGAGTCGATGGCGGTGAGGTGAGATGAGTGCGGAGCAGCGCCGGAATGAAAGGACGGGGGAATTGGAAGATCCCGAGAAAACCCGCCGACCAGCGGCATCGTCCGTCATGAGTCCCACTTGCAAAACTCGGGGTAGAAGTGTTTGGAGTTTGAACCTGGTTCGCTTTGGTGGGAGGTGAACAGTCTAATTGTTCAGGCACCGCGGCCCCATATGTATATTAAAAGCAAAAGTTTTGACTCCTTTTCCGTCTCGAAACGGCACATCGCAAATTCACGTGACGCACTCTTTACGTTGATATTTTTCAAACTCCGTGTAAAATGTTCGTGTCTGTTTATTGCTACTACATTTCAGAATTATTTAGTGCTTGTAAATTATTAACTGTTGTAAACTATACTAACTACTAAAAACCTATACAAAATTGTAATTTCTATTATATGTTATATTATATGAGTGTGAGCAAATACGGCTGGCTTTTGAGTGGTGACAACTGCGTTAGTGACATATGCAAATATATTGAACTAATGTTAATATAATTATTTTATTGAAACTTATTTTATTACACTGTGTTCAAACGCTTTCAGATTTTATACTTCAACGTAAAATTTCGTATATAGAAAACGCTTCCATGATTGTTTTTTTTTACCTGGTTACCTTCGTTTAATTACACGCTGAACAAACATTAGAACTAGGCGGGATTTGAACCCGTGCCCATAAAATTATGGCCAGGCCAGTGACGGTACGATAACAGTGGAGCGCAAGAGGGGATTAACTCCTTGCTGTGTTGCCACATTGTGCACCGATGATGGCATCGTATGACATTTTGCCACTAATATTTTCGTCTCTATTTTCGCTCAGGATTCACGTGGTGTGGTTTTTTATGTGAGCGTTCTGGGATATATTGTATATATAACATAAATGTACATGTTTTTCCGGAATATTGTAACACCATCAAAAGCTATTTATTCGGCCGGTCCAAGTCTGAACATAAAGTGAATTACGCCACTAAATCTAAGGGAAGGTGATGACACACATTACACACATTAAGCGCAAGTTTTTTTTTATCTTGNTATATTATATGAGTGTGAGCAAATACGGCTGGCTTTTGAGTGGTGACAACTGCGTTAGTGACATATGCAAATATATAGAACTAATGTTAATATAATTATTTTATTGAAACTTATTTTATTACACTGTGTTCAAACGCTTTCAGATTTTATACTTTAACGTAAAATTTCGTATATAGAAAACGCTTCCATGATTGTTTTTTTTTTACCTGGTTACCTTCGTTTAATTACACGCTGAACAAACATTAGAACTAGGCGGGATTTGAACCCGTGCCCATAAAATTATGGCCAGGCCAGTGACGGTACGATAACAGTGGAGCGCAAGAGGGGATTAACTCCGTGCTGTGTTGCCACATTGTGCACGGATGATGGCATCGTATGACATTTTGCCACTAATATTTTCGTCTCTATTTTCGCTCAGGATTCACGTGGTGTGGGTTTTTATGTGAGCGTTCTGGGATATATTATATATATAACATAAATGTACATGTTTTTCCGGAATATCGTAACACCATCAAAAGCTATTTATTCGGCCGGTCCAAGTCTGAACATNAAAAGCTATTTATTCGGCCGGTCCAAGTCTGAACATAAAGTGAATTACGCCACTAAATCTAAGGGAAGGTGATGACACACATTACACACATTAAGCGCAAGTTTTTTTTTATCTTGCCCCCCCCCCCTTATAGAAACACTATGTTTTGAGTTACTTTCTATTTTCCCAATATGTTAAAACCTGCCTTATTGAAAAAAATTTATGCTTAAATCACACGTGTATTAGATTTATATATATAGAAATTCTAGGAGTAATTGGAATTAGAATATTGAAATGTTTTCCGTTACTATGTTACGTGTACGAACACATTTTGCCTGTGTATGTTTTAAGAAGACTGTAATTAGAAATTGCCATCACAATATTTATTTTCGCAGGGCCTAGATTAAGGGAGTTGTACACGGAAAAATGTGTTATTTTAAATTTGAGCCATATATGTCGTTCAACTTACAGGCATTGTCTGTGACTAACTTATCCTTAGTTAAAATATTGTTAGAATTCTTAGTTTTTGCAAAACGACACGCCAAAGTCAAAATTTTACTGTTATTGTGATGTGCAAGTAATAAAAAACCATATTACGTACCGAAATAAGATAATTCACACTGAAAGAAGTTGCCAAGACCTACTTCTGGACGTCTATAAGGTTGTACAAGGAAATGAAATTCAGGTTTAAAAAATAACTGAAAATAAATCAATATTTTTTTTTTTTTTGCTGTTCCATAATTTTTAGAAAATAACTTATGCTAAAAATACCTTAAAATTAATTAAGACAAGATCTTTAAGATAACTTTTTAACATTTTTTGCAAATATAAAAACATTAAAATTTGAATTTGACGTGTCATTTTGCAAATATTATGAAGTCTAAATATAATTTATCTGATGATAAGGTAGTCACAGACAATGCCTGCAAGTTGAAACATATATGGCTCAAATATAAAATAACACATTTTTCCGTGGCCTATGCCAAAAAATTATTCGTGCGGTGCGTGTGTGCTTTTTCCTGCAGTATACGCATCGATTTTATTTATGTAGTAACACTTAGGTAGAGTCACTCGAACACACCCACTAAATATATACAAATCTTTTGTTTTTAAACGTTGTGATTAAAAAGCACGAATATCCAAAACGTATTTTATTTGAAGAAAAATCCCTGGCATTTGTATTAGGCCGTACATTATACGAGTAGTAACTGGTTAAACTCACAAGATAATCGTAAAAATCGAAAGAAGTTTTGAAACTGGCTATGTTATGAGTTACACTTCGTAACGTTTTATTTTTTATACGTGCTGGAATATACTTATATAGGAGAGTTGCACTCTAATTCACCTCGACAACATCATTTGTGAACACAGTGTGTTTCACATAACTTTTAATTTTTCTCACAGTACACTTCTCAGCGGATAAAGTATTCCTCAAAGAGATATGGGAAATTATGGTAGTTTCATCCCGATAATCTGTCATAAGATCTGGTGCAGAGTAAATAAACATCGTGTGGAAACTTACTTTCAAAAATTCTTGTACCCGTAACGTTAATTAATTTTTTGCAAACAAGAAAGGAGTTTCTTTGTTATAGAAGCATATTAGAAGAGTAGCTTTTAGGTTTTGCATAATTGTGTTTGTCCAGCAGGAGTTTATTTATAAAAACCTTTTGCCAAAAAAGACTTCCGTTATGCAGACATTTTGTTTAAGCATTTAGCAGTTGTTTTCGCCTAAGCACGGAACAAATATTAGGTTCCGAATATTGGAACAAATATTAGGTTCCGAATATTGCCACAAATTTGTTATTTTGCTCTTGTAATATTCGTAGATTTCCATATAATTTTTTACTGTGTTGTCTTTCTTTGATTGGTGTCGTTTCGTAGCCAGTGGTATAGTTATTCCTTAATCCTTATACTTGTTATTTATGTTATTCGGTATTTTCTAGTCGTTGTTTGCCCAGTTAAGTTTAAGGTGTTTTTTTCTTGCGTATCTGGTTGTCCTGTTATTATTTGCCTAGGATTTGAATAACTGGAATTTGTTTATCAGATGTATGGTTCATCCATTCATTTTATTTCTCCTTTTGCTGCATAAACCTTTTTATTGTCAATTTGTTGGTCGATTTTTGATTACATCAATACTCATTTAACATTTTCAATTCTTAGATGTGCGTCTTTAAATAGAGAATTTTCTTTAATTATTTTAGTATTCGTTGAAAAATATTTATTTTCGTTGTGTAGTTTTTCATTTCATTGGTTGATGATTACGAAATCTTTATTGATACATGGCGAGTGAGGTCTGTGTGAGACATCTATTTTAATAGTTAGTTCGTCATTCCGAAATTCGCGATTTGGTAGTTTGCTGTTCAAAATCCCGACTAAGGGCTACAAAATGTATGTCGATAATATTGTTTTTTCGAAACAGTGTTTTAAAGATTCGTTGGAGAAATATTTTTTATTTGCTTTAATATTTAGTGTACGCAAATTTTATAACTTATAGTCTCTGTTCAAGTAAGTCGAGAGAAGGACAATACTGTGCATAGCATGAAACACATTGTAGTTGAAATTAACAACATACTGTTGTGGTGTATTCTTATTTAGTTAATTAATTTCTGAACTAACACGTACTTACCAAGTATTAGTCCTAAATTTAGAAAGATTCCATGCAATTACTAAATGTTTTGCCACTATACAAAGCATTAACTTTGAAACATAATATAGTAATATGATTTCAAAATATGTGAAGATGATGGAATTGGTTGTCCTCTTTTTGGTATTGAAATTTGAGATGCTTGTCTTATGAATTATACAAATTAGAAAATTTATATAAAAAAAATCTTTAATATGCATTGAAATGTTCCCTAGTCAGCATGGTTGATGCACATGTTTCTATAGGGGAAAAAGTTTTTATGTCTATTATGCTTCCTTTGTGGTATCAATGAATAACAGTTCAAGGCCGGATTTAATTTAATTCAGAAGTGAGGTCACGTTTCCGTTATTCTGATATTTTTGCATTTAGTTTCATAGACGGAAAGGATGTCATTGTTAACTATTGCAGATATTTTATTACTCCTATCCTCCAACGATCCGAGATGAAAAGGTACATTTAATACAGAAATTCATTTCCAGAGTAAATATTTCCAATGGACACGGATGTCTGTTCTTCATACAGAATGTTTTCAATAACCTGTGTTTATTCCAGCTGCCTCGTAATATTACCTGGTACTCTTCGCATGTTTTCTGTTGTATTCCTAGAATAATATACTTTTAATGAGTACCTGGATTGTTACTTTTTTGAAAATTTAATATCGAAAGTTTCACTAGCGGGCAAATTATAACAGTTTCATTAGGCAGTTTGAGCTTATAAACTTGTCTATTAATGAAATGTGTTCTTCCTCAAATGTCAAATACTGCACCAGTTCCTTTAACGTTATTAAATTTGCAACATGTGTGAGTAAAAAATACACGTCTTCTTAGTAAGTAACGCTTAACGTTTTCAACATTACTTACTTAACTTTCAGTTGGATGTAAATGAAAAAGTTGTATATTTTCAAAATTAAACTTTAAATGAAGTGAATGAATTTAAAAATGGTCGTCTCAGGACATGCGTTTCTTAATGACATCCGTTAAGGGCGGATATTGCATCATATTCTTCAACGGCACGGCGATATGTTCTTTGCGAATATATAAGTGAGGCTATAATATAGTTCATAACGAAGAATTTAGGCTAACTGTTCAATTACATAGCTCATGATTAAGTTTAAGTAACAAGTATTTCAGTTTATCGTACCAGGCACAACGTGTTCTTATTAATTTTCTGAAGTCAACAAGTTTTACCTCTTTATATATATATATATATTGCACGAGAAAAGTATGATATCATTTTATTATTAAGTACCTACCATCATACCAATAATGCATTTCCGTAAATATTGAAAAAATTTGTATGCTACTATCGCAGTGCAGAACTTACACCATTAAAAATCTAGAGCAACTGCTTACTCAGAACCGTAAACAACCGATTTGCAACAATATTAAAATTTTCAAGTCCTAAATTAAGCAAATTTTTTGTTAAAATGCATGAGTCATACTGATGCTCGAAAATAATTTTTAATAAAAATGAATCACCTTTGTGTACACTGTTTTTTTGGTGCCATATATTTTTCACGAGTCACAAATTTGTTTGAAATTGCGTCTCTGTAAGTAAATCGAAGTGTTCGGTAAGGTATTTGGATTTATATATATTAAGAACAATAAAAACTACCAAATTTCTATATTTTTTTTTGTTGAAATAATGTTTTTGTGTGCTTAAATATTATACACTCTAAATATTTTACGATATGTAACAACATTTTTGAGTTTATGTCAATAACGCAATATATTAAAAATTAACAAATATTTATTAAACTTTCAGCATAAGTAAATTCTGCATTACGTTAGCCTGAGACATGGTATAATTTAGTATAATGTTTATTCGTTAAAACTGTTTATAATATTTAAAAAAAAAACAGTTAGGCTTCATGGCCTTAGTTGTTATACTTCTGTGAATCAAATCAAAGCAAACACAGTCCTTTACCATCTAAAACATATTTGTAAAAGAATTTATATATATATTGATTGGTTGCTCTTTAACAATATGGTTCCTTTTATTTCATGTCTGTTATTATAAATTTTGCATGTTACAAGGAGATGTTACCATTTATCTAAGGAAAGTGTTTCTGAATATTACTGTATTTTGTTGCTAACCACCAATTTATTTTAAATAGGGTAAGCTTTTGAAATGCTACTGCTTATGTGTCACTAATTGTATATAACTCACATGTTATATTCTGTAGTAAGTTGTTGGTATAAATGCCAAAACGTAAGGTAAATTCTCCACAAGTTAAGTGCATTAGAATATCTGGCTTTAAATATGTTTGATTTGTTTTCAGTAACAAATATTTCAGCATCACAAATTTGGTTTACACGCAATACGCACAGAAATGTCTTACATTTTCCTACATGTACGTAAACTTTGACATGGGAATCAAAATGACATATACAATATCAAGGCTTTTGTAATTGTAACTGGCTATGGAATGCTTTTTATAACACATCTTATGTTATTATTTTATTATAAGTTTTTTTTATTGGTAGTCTATGCTCGAAGTCCACGTATATTTTGTCTTTTATCTCCACTAGATTTTTGTGCAAAATATATATTTTTTATGGTCGTGTCAGACGTTCTGAAGATGACCAAACTTGAACTTCGTGTATGTATTAGCGCAACGGTCCACGGTTACTCGAACACATTTGAAAACGACATTTAAAAAAAATTCCGCACTGATGGCTACAAATATTTTAACGCACAGATTTAATAGAGTTCTTACGGGAAAGTAGGCAAGTGTGGTGTTTTATATTGGTAGCACTGAGATTAATACATTTTTTTCTACACGCGTTTGAATAAGGATCGACTTAGCGTTGAGGTATTATTATTTTTGATACCTCGTTGTCATACTTGATAGACGCCTGGCTAGAGACACTTTTAGAATAGTGTCGCTGATGTTTATAAATATAAAAAATAAATGCCAAGAAAATAAAGTGAAATTATTAAGACTCGTTTTTTTCCCCCAGTAGCCCACTTACAACAAATATCAGTGTTTTTTCTGTGAGTTTATTGGTTCGGATTTTCGGAATTTTCCGTTTATGAAGTTGAGTTAACAAAAGTAAAGTTTTACGATCATCGCGACAAATTTTGACAGGAAATAAAAACGATATTATAAGGCTGAAATACTATTTTCTTAACACATGATTTCAATACGAGCCAAAATGATGTCAACCCGTGACTCTAACCGTTTATTAACTGCTTTGCGTGCAGCAGGATGAACTGTTAGATAAAATTTCCGTGAAATTACGGAAATTTACTGGTAAATAAATTATCCAGAACTCTTAGTAAAACTACGGATTATTAGTTTTATAAATAAGGAATTTACGTAAGATTTCTCATAATTTTCCGTGAGTTCGTAGAACATCTCCATAAACATTCGACTAAGATTTTTTATACTTAAAAATTATAAGTTTAAATTACGAAAATAAGTTTTAATTCTTTTAGTTTGTTAGTTTACTACTTCATAAAAGAGAAATGACAACAATAAAATTTTTTGGAGCTGAACTTCAACACGAGTAAATAACTTCGCATTCCATTACATTTCCTTCGTGTCATCACATTCCAGCACAAAAATTTTAGATCAAATTATTCCAGAAAATTATTCATAACGCAAACAGCATGTAATTATCATAAATTTATTTACACTTTTTCCCCTTATATTCATATATATCAGATCATATATTAGCATATTATAATATTCATTAACAAATGACAATTTTATTGAAATAAATATGTCATGCAAGTGTATGTTTTTATTGTACTAACCTATTATTATTTACATATTCTTAAGCCCTTTTGCAAGAAGGACAATATTCGCCCGTTCTGCTCGAAAACGTACAATTTTTGAGATATTTCAAGTTTTATGAATATACGCTTAACTCAGTTTTAAGATGTAGTAGAGCCGGTATTTTTAAAATAATAATTAGACAATATGTTACATTATTACTTCTCTGTAAACTACTGTCTGTTCTTTCATTGGTTGATATTGACGAGTTAACGGGTATTATCTCGACATTTCAATGTTAAAAGGGCAGTGTTATACATGATGAACTTGAAATATCAAGATAAAGTTTCAATTCGTTAAGATAAGCCTAAGCAGGACCAGGTTGTACAGATACATATAATGTATTGAGTGGCCTAACTATCGCTAATAAGTTTGTAATTGTGCCTGTACCACATCGAGTATTAGAGTTAAGCTTAAAATTTTTGAAACTTCAGAATCTGAAAATTTAGAGCGAAACAAGCAAAATTTGCCCGGCTAAGAAACTGATATAAAAGAGTGTGAAGAATATATATGTGCAATGAAATCTTACACTTTTTTGCCATTTTAGTTTTTAATAAAAATAAAGGCATTTTTAATAGAAGAGCAATGCGCTAAAATAAGGAATCTTTTGCATTAACTAAAGGGAGATAAATTAATAGAATTGTGAAGGAATGGCATGCTGTTAATGTCGATGTTGGAAATACGAAGATGTTTCATATGTGGCATATTTTGTGTTCAATTCCGTTATGATTCATTAGGGAGCGCATTTCCCTACATTCACTGTAAATTTCCTTAATAATTCCACGATTGTACAGAAATTTTCAACAGTGTAGTAGCAATGTAGGATTTTTTTGTTCTTTCAGTTTCTAATAACGCTAGTGTGAGTGACACGTTGGCGTGTATTCGTATTGGTTTGTGCTGCTATTGAATGCACGCATGCGAGTGGCGCAAATTCCCTAACAGCCGGCGGAAATATAACTTCGTAGTTGGGGCGGTGAAAGAGCGTTTCGCGTGACCTCGGTGATGTTCCTTCCTCCGCGAAACACGAAGCTGCCGTAAATACGGGGATGTCGCGTGATTTCTGCATACACAGTTCCGTAAAAACTTCAGCGGATATAGGCAAAAGTTTACGGTAGAACGGGAGCTGCTTCCGGTGTAACACTGCACTCTGTTTTGTCACATGTAAAACTCCATAAAAGGTATCACACACGCTACCAAAATGATCAAAAAATTACGATATAACTTTCGTTTGGAAGAAGAAAGGCTATATTTTGTATAAGTGAAATATTTCGCAAAAATTTTTTCAACCAAATGTTTTTAGAAATCAAATAATCAGACTCCCAATTTTTATAAAAAATTAAGCATATTTCCATTTCGGATACTCAAGGCACATTTTACTTGAAAAAGTTCATCAAGTATGGCAGTCATTATAAATACTATGGTTGTACGTAGTATTACAATTATTATGTTTATTTAAAATTGTACATTTAATTATTTGGGAAATGCGTTATATTCAGAGATAGAGTGAATAAAGTATGTTTGCAGATCGTTGCATTTACGTAATATTAGTTACAACACTTTACATGAAATATAAGGTCAAATCTGAGGAGCTCAGAGACATAATAAAATATACATATAATTTAACTAAGCTACGGAAATGTATTTAGTTTGGATGCTACTTAAATAGAACGTCTTGACCTGAATCACGGCTCCAAAGGCTGATGACTGTAAACGTATTATGGCGGTCGTCACACTCCATCTCCTGGCGTCTTCATCTCGGCCACCAAGGACAAAAGACCGTGTCCGCCGCCCTTCCAGCCTTAATATTGGGCGCGTGTTGACTAACAAACCCCAAGGCCTTCCGCCCCGTTAGAGAGGGTGTCTTGTATTGTGGTTCGGGCGCTCGGCTCGTGTTACAATCACCGTTGTTATGGCTGTGAGAATGTGATCTCCTGATTGCAAGCTCATAACAACAGGAAAATATTGGCACTGATGTTAGGAAATATTTTAATTGCAGAGCTTCTCCCCATGGATTTAAAGCACACAAATTACAACTTTCATGTCTGAAAAGTATGTCCATAAAATAATTTTTGCAACAATAATTTTTACTATTATTACTATTATCACTACATACAGCCAGAGTAATTATTATAATGGTACTGATGGGGGAATTTTTTTATTTTCAAAATATATTTTCTGAAACATTTAACATGTAAACACGCCTAATATTTTATTAAAAAAAATTATAGTTTGCTAATTTATTATTTGAACATTTAAATAAGTAAATTTTATTAAAATATTTTGAAGTGTTTCATTGCATAGGCTGTTTACGATTATCTGAACCCTTTTGAATTCAATATTTGATAAATGTCACTGCTCTACCAGCACGTGTTTTAACGGCTTAACAGGTTTCATGGGCCCAGTTAAATAAGTAGCAAAGGAGAGAAAGCAGTTCCATTTATTAACGTTAAAGTAAAGGTTTCAGGTTATCATTTGAGAAAACTGAAATTATTTATTTCTCTTTTGGTCTTTTTATGCATATAAGTTGTAAGAATAAGCAAATTTGCAAAATAAATACTTTTTTGATAATTTTACATTTTCCCTTAACCGTCGCATGAATAAAGTGATCAGGCTCATAAAAATGTTGATTTTACATAAGGTGGAATTATACACGTTGTGCACACAAGTAGATCTTAATCAGGGCATTCAAAAATGCTCAGTTTGCCGTGAACAGCCTTTGCGTGCAATTTTTTTACTGCAAGACGTAAAGCGTAATTGTGGGACAAAGTTGGCAGTGCGTGCTTTACATTTTATGCAGTCGGGTTAAGGATCATTCTGCTCAGGTTGGGAAGCCCAAAGCTTTTAGTTTTGCAAAAAAAATATTTCGCCAGTAGGTAAGCGCTAGTGTCGCATGTGCACAGGATTTTCTCTACTTCTACGGGAAAAAAAAACAACAAAATAATTGCAATTATCATATATGAAATGTTAAATAACAAAATAACTAAGAAAAGGTATTCAAATTTATTATTCACGTAGCTTCTAACTTTAAATAAATGTAACGCCTTGGAACATTGGGCACCTAGCGGTGAAAATTTTCCCTATGACAAACTCTGCCTTAAGTAGAGGCCTGCAAAATTCGCGTTATTATTTGGGGACACGATAAACTTTAAACACTTGTAACTTTGCAATACGTTTGCCATTGCACCATAATTTACATGAGAGAATATATATGGCGGGTCTGGCACAATGTATTTTAAATGGGACCAAACTGGCACCTGGTACCGGCCGGCCGCCATGTTGTGACGTAACCCGACAGCCATTTGGATACAGGTGAACCTTGATCTTGAATCGTGACCTTGACATTGACCCCACACCCGTAACCTTGAATAACCTTGAACCCAAAAAATTCCTAAAAACCCCAAAAAATTATAAAATCCCCAAAAAAATAATTAAATTATTTGCAAAGAAATATTTAAACAATTATTTCAATATGTATATGCAGGAGATCCGGGGTTCGATGACCGGTGGATCGACTAAGCTCCCGACATGACCGGCCCTCGCCAGGTCGACCAGTATACATTTCGTCAGCCATGTTGGATGTCGGAGACAATGACCTTGATCTTCAACCTTAACTGTGGATGACCTCGAATACAAACAATTGTAAACAATCCCAAAACATTCATAATAATCCTAAAAAATGTTTATAAAAAATTATTTAAATTTAGTGTTAAAAGCGTACATTTCCGGAGGTCCCACCACGACCGAACCTCGCCAATTTTTTGTTTCGTTATTTAATCGGTAAATTTTTTTCCTATGCTAATAAATCGGTAGGCCTATAACCGCTTCGCCAATACTGATTCCGTCGTAAGCAAGCATCTTGAATTATTTTCGCTTGTCATTTGTTTTCATTTTCAACACCTAGGTAGCGGTATTTTCACGACTAACCCACCAGGCGAGCTAGTGATTCAGCCATAAAGTGGGGGCCATAGTTGTTTATGTTTGTGAAGTATATGTGGTGCTGTTTGCAACATTCATATTTGATTATATTTTTTACACATATGTGGAGTATATTTCTCGATTTCAACACCAGGCGAGTTGCCGATTCAGCCGCCAGGCGAACTGTCGACGCAAAAATGTTATAGGTTTAACAAAAACTGTAATATTCATCCTATTTTTAGTAAAATACAATTATCAGTATATCTACATGCGTTATATAGGACATTGACTACCTGCACAATTTATTGAATCTTTATTATTTATTAAAAAATTTAAGTTGTTCAATTTCAGAAAGTATTTTTTATTTAATTATATGACCGTACATACAGTACAATGGTACATAAAGCAATACTTTTTAATTAAATATATTATATATTTGCGAATTAAACTTTTAATTTAATTTGGTTGTGGCAAATTAGGTAATGATAAAATAAAAATACATTTTTATTCACGTGAACTTTATATTCTGTTAATTTAAAAAGTCGTTCATGTCATCAACAATACATTAAAATATTCTTCTATATACCTCAATATAAGAAACTTTGTTATAGGTTACAATCTTTATGCATCTCGCCATTAGCATTTATGTAGTTCTTGTGCGAAAATATCGTCACATTTATTACAACGACACACTGCGCAGGGCAGCTTATGTAGGAAACTACACTTTTGAGGACATGTACCGAAGTCATAAGAGACCTGCTTGCAGCAAATCTGGTAGCGACGTAATGATGGAAAATACACTTCTCCTCTACAGGTCTTTGCAGGTTTGGCTGAACTGCTTACCGTACCTGTCACCCAAATATGACATGCGACAGTTATTCTTGGGACAACGAAAGCTTTAATGGCGCCGTACACCGTAGACGAAAGCAAATGCCTTATCACAAAAGTGAGACTGATGCGATGTAGATGTTCAGGCAACGACTCTGACAGACCTTTTGGAGATGTAGGTGCTGGAGTTAAAGAATCTGGTAATGCCACCAATGGTATTCTAGGTATCTCCGTCGAATTGATCGATGGTACCATTCAACATTTCTTAGGTGTCACAGCTGAATAAGTCGATGGCCCCATACCAATCAGAAACGATTTTACTGCACTGGTGGAAGTAAATACTGCTAGTGATGTTGACATCACAGCTGACGAAGACGATGACGTTTGTAAAACAGGAGACATCTCACTCGAAGCAGAATCCGATGGTTATAAATCATTGATAAGCAATATCCATACCACTTTAACATAACTGGCCATGGATTACCTGGCGTAGAAGATAGCCGAGACGATCCACCTTTTACATTAGTCGTTGTCAAACTAAGTCTCTCAGCAACCCCCCCCCCCCTCACAAAGTATAATTTTGCAAAACTATTTCACCATCAAGCAGATTTCACTCTCGACTGACTCCTGTAGACTGACTCCTGCCGACAGACTCCTGCTGACTGACACCGACAGCTTGATATTATTTTAATTTTTCGTGGCTAATAAACCTCTTGGGCGTAAACATGAGTACGATAAATATTTTTTCGCATTTTTTTTGTTATTTGTGTTAGTTTAATACGAGTTTTTATATCTTCGAGGAATCACGAGAGGCTAATAGAGAGCAAGTATGTTAGCAAGCATCAGAGCTCTACCTGGGCATAACTGAGGTACACGTAGTTTGTCGTAAAAATGAACATCGATAAAAGTCAAGTTAGCTGTCGCGTCTGGCCTTTCAAATATGTACCATTCGTATGTCTATGATACACTGGTATGTCTGCATGTTCATAATGGACTGAGGACTATTTTAAAATCAGTCTTCAGCTCTGATATTACATTGAGTACCGTGTAAATCTAAATATATTCATACATTAAGGGACTGGTAATAATTTTTTTTTTCATTGGTCATATTCTTGCTGTGAAAACATAGACGTTCCCTCTGAAGGTGCAAGATTAATACAACTTAAAATACTAAGCATTTTTAACCTCGAAATATCGCGTCTATTCGGAAATATAAATATGTTGCACTGTTCGGGTCGTGAAGCGTATTATCATAGGTTCGTTAATGGGCAAGTTTTTTTTCCTTTCTCTGTAATGGGTGGCCTGTTTTTTCGCACCTTAACTGAGTTTCATTCGAGTATATCAAAATATTTTTAGGTGCCCAAATGCCTATGTTTGCCTGACGCAACAAGGGTTAAATATTTTATATATGAAAGGAGGTTTACACTCGTATTTGTGGAAGCGTGCTGATCGAATATTCTGTTATTGTATTCCAAACGGTTTAACACAAATTGAACCCTATGTATGTGGCACTGGAAATACTTCTAATTATATGCATGAGCAGATGAAAGGACTCCTTCCTGGGTTACGAAGAGAATAATAATCATTCGATTCGGTTATATTCCTAGCGTTATCAGACTGGCCAACAACGAATATGTTGCAAAGTGGCAGCTTTAAATACCTGTAAAATGCAAAATGGTTTCTCGGTATTCCTGAAAAATGCGAGAAATTGGTGATAACTAATAAATCTTTGTGCTCAATATAGTGCTTTTTGAAATTAATATGTACATATTTGCCTGCATTACATGTCGCGATTTTTATTTCTTATTAAATTTTTATCATTTTATAGTTTTTTTAAAAGAGGATGACTCGTGATTCTGAAAGACTTATGTCGCGAATTTTATGCCAGAGAAAATGGCGCAACCCCCTTCCTCTTATAATGAACAGATATGAATATATTTTATTACTGCCTGCCTATTTGAATATTGAAAAACAGTAGTGTTAGCTTACATTTTCTAGGTGGTTTACAAGCTACAACTATAATAAAAAATGAAATGTTACACTCTTTCGAGACGCAGAGAGTTGTTAGGGCAGAAGAGAACGAGTGACGACTCGGCCAAGAAACCATCCCGACGTTCGCGTGGAATGATTTTTAAAAAAGAAATTCAGTCGAACGAGTCGAGAATTGGGCCTGGGGCCACCTGAAGACGGGCCTCCCCTGGTGTTGACTTGTGTGTGCAGATGCCATCTGTGTTTAGTTGGCTTGTTAGAGAAATATAACATGCTGCTGGAGCGACCAGCCCTCGCGGCTTCTCATCGCAACTACTGCTGACAGTGAGCTAGGGCAAAGTCCACTTCAACACCTGGTGCAGCGCGGCTGGACGTGTGCGCGAGCTCAGATTACGACTGCATGTGTCCCTCGTTTTCTTCAGTAATGAGACTCATTTACGTATTCAAGTACGCTTTTATTTTCATAGATTTTAATGTATCTATCAGTTGGACCTGCAATTGGGATATCTCGGGCTCTGAGAGTGTGTTTGACGTATGAGCTTATTTCTTATTTATTACATCATCACAATGTATTTTTGGTTTCTCTGGTATTAAAACAAAATTTAACATTAAAATTGTTATAAAAAAAAACAAATAAAGAGTTTGAGCAAGAATTTATTTACTCAAAATTGGTACACACTATTAATTTTCTACATTCGAAAGGGATTAACATAACTCCAAAATCTTATAGTCTCGGTATTGCACAGGCTGTAATATGCTGTAATTTTTTCGCCCTCGTGAAGTCTTCCCCAATACGTCTCGAAGAGGTTGAACGGTGGCGAATGACTATTGATGCCGGCTTGTTTGGTAACTAAATAAGATAACTGATTTTGCCATCAATTATTTCCGTCCTGCTCATACTGCACAAATTCGACTTCTAAGCATGTACAGCTTTTGAGAAATTCATTCAGAACTTCATCAAATTCTGCACACATCGGGCACTTGTGTTCCGGGTTGACTTCCTCGCCGCCGGGTCTTGCTTGCGAGTAAATGTTTACGACTGGGGCATTAACAACAGGATCAGACAGACTGCTATGTTTGTGTGGTTCGTATATATAATAATGATAAGCACCTAAAGCCTGAATACTTGCCTGCATGTGATGCATCAATGCCTGCATGCAATTGGCCAGCTGCAATCACGTGGCTACACGTTGATTGGCTGGTCGATGTTCGAACAATGTATCAAGGGAGTAATACAATTGGTTCGGAGTCAATATGACGTCATAAGACATGCATACACTAATAATATAAGCAATGGGGGGTCAGCTGAGAGGCTTAGATTGACAACGGCAAATGTGAAAGTAGATCGTCTCCGCTAGCTTCTACGCCATGTAATCCATGGAGAGTTACGTTAAAGTGGAATATTACTCGCCATTGGTTTCTCGCCATCGATTTCTTCTTCGAGTGTGATAACAACTGCTTTATCAGCACCATCGACATCGTCAGATGTGATGTCTACATCACTAGCTGCATCTACTTCCACCATTGCAGTACCACCGTTTCAGATTGGTATAGTGTCATCGACTTCTTCAGCAGTGACACCTACATCACTACCAGCATCTACTGCCACCAGTGCAGCAGGATCATCTACAGATGGAACGGTACCATCAATTTCTTTAGCTGTGACACCTACGAAATCTTCAATAGAACCATAGAACTTTTCGACTGAGGTACCTAGAACATCATTGCTGGCACTACTAGCTTCTTTAGCTCCAGCACCTACATCTCCAACAGGTCCGTCCGAGTTTTTGCCTGAATCCCTACGTCGTCATCAGTGTCACTTTTGTGATAATACATATGATTTCGGCAACGATGTATGGCGCCATTAAAACTTTCATTGTTCCAAGAAACCCTGTCACAGGTCATATTTGTGTGACAGGTACGGTAAGTAGTTCAGCCGTACCGACCATTTACTTGGACATGCAAAGACCTGTAAAGGCGAAGTACTTTTCTCATCAGTAACTCGCTATCAGATTTGCTGCAAGAAGGTCTCTCGTGAATTAGGCATATGTCCTTAAAAGTGTATTTACCTTCATAACCTACCGTGCACAATTTGTCGGTGTAATAAATATGACGATATTTTCGTACAAGGACAACACATGTGTGAATAGCAAAATTTATAAAAGACTCTAACGTACAACAAAGATGCATACATTGATATACATATATATATAAGATATTGTAATATTTTTATGAGGGCATGAACGACTGTATTAAATCAATTGAGTAAAAATTGCCTGTGAATAAAATTTTATTTTATCTTTACATAATTTGCCTGAATAAAATTAAAATTTTAAGGGCAGAGAAATAAAATATGTCATAAAAAAATATTGTATAATGTACCACCTTACGATGTATACAATTATAAAATTAAATAAAAATACCTTTTTGAATAGAACAACTTTTAATTTAAAAAAAAATTTATTTCATAAATTATGCAGGTAGTCTAAGTCCGGTATTATGCATGTAGGTATACTGATTATTGGATAAATAATGTTTTTAATAGGATGAAAATGACAGATTATCTATTGCGTTTAAAAAAATATGAGTGACAACAGTTCGCCTGGCGGGTGAAGCGGCAACTCTCCTAGTGTTTTAATCGATAAATTAACTTCCGCTTTGTGTTAAATAGTTAATCCAATATGGATGGCACCAACAGCACCATCTATACTTAACAAATCTAAACAAATATGGCCCTCACCTGGTTGCTAAATCACCAGCTCGCCTGGTGGGTAAACCGTGAAAATCGCGCTACCTTCGTGTTAAAAATGAAAAAAAAAAAAAATGCAAAGTAAAAAAACCAAGATGCTTAAATTCGATAGAATTAGTATTTCGGGGGAGGGGTGGTGGTGGAGGCTTGCAAACTTATAAGTGAAGGCAATTAATTGACCGATTAAATAACCAATAAAATAATTGGTAATGGTGGTGGTGCAGGGGCTCCTTTAAATGCATTTTTAAAGTAAATTCTTAATAATTTTGAAAATTAATTTTTAAATAATTTTTTGGAAATTTTTTAAGGATTTTTTGAGATTATCTAGAATATTTAGGCTTCGATGTCATACAAGGTTAAGGTTGAATGTCAAGGTCATCAACACCTAACATGGCTGACAAGATGGATACTGGTCGACCTGGCAAGAGCCGGTCATGTCGGGAGCTTAGACGTAATACCAGTTATCGAACCCCGAAACTCCTACATGTACACGTTTAAATAATTTTTATAATATTCTTTTTATCTCTTTCTTTTTCTTTTAATTTACAAAAATTTTTTTTGTTTTTTTTTTTCATATTTTAGAAATTTTCTGGGATCAAGGTCATTCAAGGCCACGGGCACAGGGTCAAAGTTAAGATTACGGGTTAAGGTCAAAGGTTGCCTGTATCCAGTATGGCGGTCGGGTTACGTCACAAAATGGTGGCCGGCCGCTGCCAGGTGCCTGTTTTGTCCCATTTAAAATGCATTGTGCCAGACTCGCCGTATATATTTTACTTATATGACACGCCCTGGGTACCGCTGCGCAAATAAATGAACTCTTCATTATTATTGGGCCGTGGTGGCTGAGCGGTTAGCCTGCTCGCCTCCCAACTAGGCGAACCGGGTTTAATTCCCGGCCGGGCCACCGGATTTCCACATGTGAGAATCGTGCAGGGCGATGCCACTAGTCGGCGAGTTTTCTAGGGTTACTCCCTTTTCCCCGCCCTTTCATTCCGGTGCCACTCCATACTCACCTCAATCACCCTCTTTGGCTCTCAAGACGTCACTGTTAAGAGCAAGCCAAATTTCTTCATGCCCTCTTCACTAGTTCACGTGCAGTTACTTCACATCTAGGCAGTGACCAATGAAGAAACGACGCCGGCTCGAGTGTATCGAGTAGAGAGAAGTTTAGTCCGATACTAAATAATAACGCGAATTTTGCAGGTCCCTACCCAAAAGAAATCTCGTTTTGTTCCTTACCTAAGTAGAATTAGTGTAAGTCGGGTGCAGTGCTGCTGTGGACGCGACATCTCGCGGAGAAAGAGAGAGCGAGGGACACGGGTGTTCGCGAACCGGGCGCGCGCTCGCCGCTGACTGTCGCTTGTGGTCCAGGTTCGGCGACGCTGCCGCGCGCACAGACGCGAGCCACCGAGACGGATGGGGCGGCGCGAGGCGCGGACAAGGTGGCGGC
>NQII01002096.1:269579-300670 GCA_002778355.1 Clitarchus hookeri | reverse complement strand
GGCACGCAAGAGGAGTCTCCCCCGGCGACCGAGGCGTCCAAGAGCGAGGGCACGCAGGCGGGCGGCACGCTGCAGGCCAAGCCGTCGCTGGCGTCGCGCGCCAACCATGTGATGTCCGCCAAGTCCGTCGACTACCCGGACATGGACATGGTGCGCGAGGCGGAGCTGCGCGCCGCGCATCACCACACCCTCAACAACAACAACAATAACAACAACAACAACAACAACAGCCGCTCCAAGAGCAAGAGCACCGACGACATGAGCATGGGCCGCATCGAGGCTGGCATGAGCCTCGACTCGAACACGCTCAAGCGGATGCTGAAGCCGATGCCGTCTGCCGAGTCGCCGATGACGTCGCCGGAGATGACGCGCCGGCGCTACAACTACTACAACGGCGGCGGCGGCGACAGCGGCCGGCACGTGCTGTCCGAGCCGGAGACGAACCACGCTGGCCACCTCAAGCTGCTGGGGGGTCTGAGCTCGAGTGGCGGCCGCTTCTCCGGCTCCAGGTCGTCGCACGAGATCGGGCGCGGCATCTACCCCGACGACGGCATGTACCTGGAGCTGGAGCGTGGCGACGTGTCACCGCCCTCCGACAACGTGCTCTTCGACAACCAGTGCTACGCGACGACGCCCAGCTCGAGCAACGGCAACTCGGACCTGGACCAGCCGTCGTCACACTACCACCACCACCACCACCACCACCACCACAACAACAACGTGATGCTGAACGCGTCGTCGTCGCCGACGCCCGGCTCGCCCACCAGCCGCTTGCTGCTCGAGTACGAGATGCATCTGCGCAACACGCTCGCCAAAGGCCTGGACGCCGAAAGCTACAGCCTTCACACGTTCGAAGCGTTGCTCACGCAAAGCTTGGAGAATTTAGGTGAGTCGCTGATCTACTTTTCGAAACGATTGAAAGGCGAATTTTTGTTTTATAACATCGCCGTCCATTACGCAAGAATGGACGCTCACGATTGGTTTTTATGAAACGTTCTTCGTCTTGTTTTCATTCTCTCTTCAGGCGACTACGTAGCGCGTGCAGAAACGGGAAACTTAAACCTCTGAATATTTTATTGCAAAATTTAAAAAAGTTCGAACGAAATAATTTGAATCCAAAAATTCGTCTTTTGAATTATGAACCATACTGTAGTTGTTAATAATCTCTGTGCCTAAATTAATTACAAGTTAATATAATTTGCATTATATAAATCACGATATTTAAAGCAGCACATTTAATGTATTAATTTCGTTGTTGTATCTGCAATTATTTCAGTCATGTTCTTTATTTATAGCATTTTGGTTTTCTGTCACATGTAATAATTTTTTTTTAGCTGAAATTTATTTATTTCGTTTGTAGTTAGCCCAACTTGATATTGTTATATGTCTCTCAAAAAAATGTAACTAAAAGTTCTTTGCATGCATGGATGAACGGAAGTCATGAGCAACCTCGTGAGAAATGGACGGTTCAATAGATTTCAGGCCTAATGCTTTTATGTTCAGTTATTTCTACTGCCTCACATGCATGATGATGACCAATAGATGTAGCCTAATGCACTAGATTACTAAATATCTCTGGATAAGTGTGCTAGATGTAATTTTTTTCGAAGCAGATTTTCGAAGTATGCAGGTAAGATGCACATTTCCACCCGCTTTGAGATGTTAATCTTGGTACCACAGAATCGGAGGCCATTGAGAATGACGCACCCAGAGCCAAGGGGTCAAAACACCAAATGTCTAATGTCAAAACTGCACAAGAGCTCAGTCAGAAGAAGCTGCAACGGCAAGTTTATCTGCAGCATAAAGTCCAAGAGTCACTGCATGAACTGCAAATGAAACTTCAGTCAAACAAAACAGCAAACAGAAGGAATAACGGAGGTACTCACACATATTTTACATTTTTCTCATATTAAATGCTTGTTTAAATTTTCTTATAACTTTTTCACACAACCATTATTTTACCTGAATTGCATGAGCACCGCTATGAATCCTGGTTCATCTACACATAGTAGGTTTTACAAATACTGCATAGTATGCACTAGAATAATTGTTAATACTTCTTAATGCTTTGTTATTCATGGAATTAATATGATTGGTAACAATTTGTGATCGGTAAAATACGTCTAGAATTTAATTTGAATTCTTTCTCAAAATTTAGTTTGTTTCATTTCTACATATTTTCATAACTACCGTAATCATGTGTCATTTAAAATTGAATAAAACTGTTGAATTGAGTTTTAATAAAAAGTTTAATTTTGTCTAAATAAAAATATTGACACGCTACTTTTTTCGAGTCAATAAGAAGTAAGAAAAGCTATATAGTAAATCACAATTTAATTCTCCTCTCATTTCTAACATCCTCATTTTCGTATAATGTAAAATTATTCTAACCCATCGCAAAATTCCGCAGTCATTGATTTTAATATTTAATATAACAATAATAATTAGTAAACCAAGTGTGATTGTAGAAGACTAGACTTACGAAAGTGAAAATTTACTTCTTCTCTGTGCTGTAAATTCAGATAATTAGATCTGTTAAATTTCGCTGTTTAGTTTTTATTTTAAGATTACCACGTGTAACGTAGTGTTATTTTATGATAACCTCATTTGCAAACCAATTAACTGTAATTGGAGTTCCTAGTGTTACAACATGTACGTAGAATTGTGAAACTTTAGTCCCGCAGGTACAAAAGTTTAGACTGAAATATTTCATGCTTATCAATATCAGTGTGCTCCTGACACTTCACGGGCAATTAAAAAAATTAACCACTACATTAAGGTTGATTATAATAACCAAAATTGTAAACTTAGTTTCACAATTACCGGTTCAATAGCTGACAAGTGAGTGTCCCATTGCTGCTTTCGTAGGGATGCCAATAAGGCACCGTGTTTCATTTATCGGAAGCTAATATTTCGTAAAATTGCTATTATTTACAAAAATTTATTTAATTTATATACTATATAATTATAGACTTCGTTAATAATAGTTAAATCCATTTATAAGAAACAACATTTAAATGTGAAGCGTATACGATATCAAACACACCGTTTAAAAACGCGCGACTCTTAAAGCTTCGCAGAACATTTTCTTGAAAAATTTTCCACTATTTTAAAAGTTTATTAAAGTATTCTCAAATAATAATTATTCTCTGTACCTATAAAATTTTTATTGAAATATATAAAAAAAATATTTCCTTTAAAACTAATTAATTGATATCAATCCAGCTTTAATGTGCATGGCAGATAAAAACATTTATATTAAAATATATTGTTATTTACAGAAACGCATTTTTATTTTAACGAAAAAGTTTTTTCTATTTTAGAGTCAAATTTGAGATTATACATAATTTTTCATACATTTTAGTTTCTACATCCTGTAAAACAGTGTAGGCCTACTGTTCAAATAATGATGCGTAAAAATTTGGTTAAAATCCTTATTAAATGGAATATTTAAAGATTTCATACTTCATTACTTTTAATTTATGCCTAATTTCTGATAGGTAATATGGTGTGAAAATAAGATTAAATGATTTTTAAGATAATCTATGTATGATGTCATTCTACGATTCCTTCTTAAGGGAGTATTCTGAAATTAATGTTTCTCGAACTGAAATTAGGAAATGATAGCAGAAAATGCATGTTAAATTTAAAAAAGTGCATGTTATGTGTTGCGTAGTGGAAGCTTAAAGAATGACACAGTTGAGAATCCATAGCAAAATTAAAAAAAATATATTTTTTTTTACTACGTGTGTCATTTAGTGATTTCAGCACTGAAATAGCGAAAACAAATAAATTATACAGCAGATAATCCTTTTTTCCCAACAAAATAAAATTAAAACTTTTCCTGTAGCGGTAGTCAACAAAATTAGAGATTCAGTATTAGTGCGTTTTTATATAGCATTCTATGTTAATCACCACTAAACAATGCAAACAATGCTGAAAAGAGTAGCGAGTAAAATCGATTACACTAAACTGCGCAAAAAAAGTTTTCCATCAGAGTTATATTGTACCACAAATACCATAACATTTCCCCTTTATGCAAGCATGTTTTACAAAACAACACAAAGATTGCAAAAAAAAAAATCAGCTTGTAACATAATGATAAACAAAATACACTTGCTGTCTGTTCATTTGGGAAACACCATTGTTCACTTCTCTTTTATCACCACTCTCCACATGGATCAATACCTTGTGTGACCTCCTCGAGAATATTCAGGATAAGAAAATATAACGACAAAGAATATACGATTTTAACGTATTCCTATACGGGAACTTCTTTATAAGTTCAGTACGAAACGTTAACTAATAACTGAATGAAGTAATACTCAGTAAAGGTAAGAATAATTTATATTTTAAAAAGTCAGAAAATGTACATAATCACGACAAACTTACGCTTAAAATGTACGTGGAGTGACACAATTTTGAACTATTCAATAAGAAAAACATAACTGAGGGAAGTTAAAACGTTCTGACGTCATCCGCGCTTAGAACGCTTGTTTATGTGTGTGATCCGGTGAACGTGTTGTCAGTTTACGACTGATGTATACAAATTTTGGAAAAGTATAGCTGCAGGGTGATGGAGGCGTAATGCGGGAAGAATGGCGATGGAAGTAGAGAAAATGGCACACACTTCGTAGGAGTATCGTCAGATGATAAATAACTGTTCTAGCTCTCACGGGAAGAAAATATGAGTATACGGTACCTCGATGATGGCCGCTGGTGAATTATACTGCTTGTAGTCTACTCAGCGCATACGTCGCCAACAAGTTTCATCCAATCGCACAGGCGTGCCTTCAACGGCATACGAGCACTGCTTTATTGGTGCAGTCGTATAAAAAGAAACTGTTACGTTGCGAAACATTTCGTCAATACCATTAACCACAGTAAACCCACAAAAAAAAACACCGCACCCTTAACGACATTTAGCAATAAATCTTCCCAGTCAACTTGCGCTAATTTTTTGTCTCACAACTAACACACATATGTAATTATTATACCAATCATCAATTTTTATGTTGTTGTAATTTTTATTCATAACAAACGTATCATCGTCTTTCATCTGCTGCCTATTCGCATTATCTTCAAACATTTTTTATCCGACGTTTGAAAAATTACTTCACGTGATGCGCGTTTGGTTGTTTTCTAAATGCGTCATGTATCCTAAGTGTTTTGCACTTCTGTTAAAATAAATTTATATATATTTTTAAAAAGAACTTTGACTTGTATTTTATCTTTCAATGTTAATATTTCATTTATACTTGAAATAAATAAAAACAGACAGAAAATATTAAATGTGGTAATGCCTAGCAAGAAATGGTTCCCATGCGAAATACTAGTAGAAGAGTGCGCACAAATACCGTGCTTTGTCTCTATGGTATCATTTTCTAGACTTGGTTAGGCTTTGTTCGCATGAGGTGGGGGAAAAATCTGAAAGTATAACTATAGCAGGCCTTCAGGAAAGTTAGAAGAAACCATGAAATTTTTACAGCTATCTTAACTGCACAATACTCCTAGACAATCGTGTATAAAATTTACGGTACCCATTTTTTCCCAAATATTTGAATTGATTGACGTTAAAGCCAATCAACCGGAGTATATCACTGGGATTCGTCTTGGAACTTCATTAAGCGCTCGAGATACGTATGTTAATGACGATGGATTTTACAACACTACATTTACATTTCATTTTAATTGTAATTTCCAAATAAAAACTGATGTGTTATCATTTATGATTCATCATGAATAAAATCGAAACACTAAAAATCCGCGTTTTAGAGGTAACTGAATTTAAAAGTACGTTTAGTAAAATAAATTCACGTTTTTCTTTCAATATTAATAGCATGGAACAACATTCAAAGTGTTTAAAGAGAGGAAAATTCTAGAAGCACATTTGGGTATTTGCTGAACTAAAATTAATATAAAGATGATAGGTATTCATTTGATTAAAGGAAATATATCAGAAACGCAACGCAAAAGAGAAAGAAAATGCCAAATATTTACTGATATTAGTATGAAAAGTTTAAAGGAAAACTCTGTTGGGGAATATAACAAACTATTTAAATACGTATTTCACTTATAAAATTACTTTATTATAGATTTAGGCAGACGTCATAACATCAAATGAAACAAAAGATACTGGTTCACTTTTTTGCATTAATTTTTGGAAAATAAGAATTTTTTGTTTAGTAGTTTGTAATTTTTAAATTCGAAATGTTCTTGAATTTAACTTTGCTTGGGTATGCACACAAAGCCTCAAGATGTTGACATATGCATGATTATAGTGGGCTTAGTAACGAAATATTCTCGACTTGTGCCGAGAAGTGGGTTCATGAGGCAGGTTGGACGCGCCCATCCACGCCCCATCATCCGCGCTTCGTGGGAGCAAAAAGGTCGCCAAGCACTATCATCCACCAACAATCCCAAATACTTTTCCGTAATGCGTTGATGGAATACCTCTAGGACGCACGAGCAGTGGCAGTTAATTTCAGAGGGAAAGGAATTGGCAGTAGTGTAAAATTTAGAATTGTTTTCTGTCTTTACTAGCCAATAATAATTGCCCGCGTCGAACAATTTCGCCAATGAGAATTCGTTCAGCTTGTCATCCGCAGGGCTGCCATCACTATTCCGCTCTCGAAAATTTGCGTCTCCAGAGTCGTGGCAGATTGCGTCTTTCTGTCTACCTAGTTTCCCGTCTATTTTTGTATCTTTTAAATTCTGCTTTCTCTTCTTTTATCTTGATTTCGTTGCCCATAGGGCTTATTTATCAGCAGTAATACGGTCCACTTCACTCGCACGTCTCTTTAGCGTAGAAAGTCAAATTTGGACGTTTAAATTACTGACGTGTGAATGTATTAAATATTTTCCTCAAATATCCTCATTTTGAGTCTTATATTGTTGACAGAATAAAACTTTCTGCGTCCTTCGATAAAAAGTACATTCGTAAAGGCGATGTTCATATAGCGAATTCTTTATTTTCCATGGAGTATATCCACGCTTCTTTTATTTTTTTTACAAGCTACAATTATGTAACACTGAAAAAATGCGGTGGCATATTCATCGTGGGTACATGTGCAGAAGACTGTAATCGGTCTACGTTATGGTTTGGTCATGATCTACGTTGTAACCAACTCGCTCGGTTATTATTTTTAGTTCTTTAGATGTGAAAATAAATTTAGTATAAATTAAAATTATTCACTTTCAATAACGCAAAACCATGCAGTATAAACTAAGCAAACCAACTTTCTTCTTAAAAGGAAGCATTGTAGCTAAGAGTAATTTATTCAAAAGTATTCCGCATTTTTTTAACGTTGGCAGAAAAATCCAGTTCAATAATTTTGCTTGTAAGTAAATAATGTTTAGTAAAGAAGGTACGAAAGGGAGCTTATCTGATTCCAATCCACGAAAGAATAATATCCTGAAAAAAGAATGCTCTCAATTTAATTGTCATTCCATTTGATTTTTAACGTTTCTTCAAGAAGTCTTTAAAACCATACTATGAAACGTTATTTCAATAAAAAAAAAATTACACACAATAAGGTTAATACCCTGGAAAAACCCTGTGAATTCGAGAAAAACTTTAACTTAACCCAACCCTCGTGTAAAAAAAAATTAATAACATTTTTACTAAGCAAAGTTTTAATTTTAATATTATTATTTTTGCTAAAAGAAATGGAAGGAATATATTCATCAAATGATAATTGCAATTTTACTTTGTTGTTTCCAAAATTTCACAAAACCATTATATATATATATACACATATATAATATAGATTTGGAACAGCGATTAAAAATGAAGTCCAAGCGTTGTTCCATATGCCCTTCTTGCTCACTCGCAAGCTGCGTTTTAAGTATCGACTCCCGCGAAGCTCGGTAAGAATGTTTGCTGAAAGGGAGGAGGATGAGGAGGAGGAGAATGAGGATGATGGTTAGGAGGCAGAGGAATGCCGAGATGAAAGTGAAATCCGCAGCTGGGCGAGGCAGTGCGCGCGAAAGCTATCGACCACCTAAAGAGCGTGGACAGAAACGGGGCGTTTTCCCGGGCAAATCTTAGGATTACCGGGTGAATGAACTGCGCTGTCAAGTACCAAAAACACGCTCTTTATTTTCTGCTCAAATTAACCCTTTCCTGGCCATCGTGGCCAATTGTCTATTTGTTGCAAAATAAGGTTATATTTGACCGGTACTGTATACTTCGGAGCTCAGTGCTAAGTGATCTTCCCTAGAAGTAACTGATTTGTATACCTTGCTACTGCGCTACGTTATGACTGGTTCATATCACTGATCACCGAGCGTAAAGCTTACAGCTTATTGGTTATGATAACGAAACACGTCCTTAGCTATCTTATGTAACGCACGCATCAAAACTTTTCTTATTTGAAACATCAGAAAAGTGAATTGCTCTCCGGCTAGTGCAGAACCATTTTCTTAGTATATCTGTCATATTGAAAACGTTACTTCGACACTATTCAATCGCAGCCCAAAGAAAAAGAGAACATATCCATAGTCGTGAGTAATTAATTCAAGTAACTGTCCACCATTTAAACTATAATGTGGCCAACTGAATTCCCTTACGTACGCGCGTGATGTGCCGTACGAAAGAACGCAGGTGAAAACAGCAGTTTATTCTACCACCTCCAGCCGCGCATTCCAGCAACCTGGCGTAATTGGCCTGCAAAAATGTTGGAACGCCATTCGCCAATGAGCGCCTGGTAAAATACTCGCCACCGGAAGCCCAGCCAACACGGAACAATTCGCCGCACGCGGTAACCAATCAGACCAGAGCTCCACTCAGCCATTCTGAGAACGCGAACGCATGCGTCCAAGAAACCACCACGTCATTTCGCGTCTGTTAATTATCTACTATGTGACTGTACATTCCAGGAAAGCAAAACTCTATAAATACTCAAGTACTTGCTCATATGTCAAATATTCGGTTATAAACTTTAATGTTTTATTCATGCTAGTAGTCATAAAAATTATGCGTGGTTACTAAACCCTCAATTGAAATAACATTGATTTTAAAGGCTGTTCACGATAAAAATTAAAATTTTTGGTAACCCTGCTTCAGATCTACTTGTGCGCACACTGCCTTTTCTTCCAAAATATGTAAAATTAACTTTTCCATGGGGTTGGTCGCTTTATACATGCGTTCGCCTCGAGGAACTGTGAAATTCTTAGGAAAGAAAATATTTTTAACATTGCTAATTTTTACACTTTATGCATTTAATGAACAGAAAGCAAAATCAATTATTTCAACATTCACAAATGTTAACATAAAATTTTTAATTTAACGTCAATACATGAAACTATTTTCTTTTCGTCGTTGTCAACTTCACTTGGTGCATTTACTCTGTGTACCCGTTAAAATACAGGCAGATAACGGCAGTGACATGTTTCAAATGTTGATTTGTAAAATACTAATTTAACCGTGGACACCCCAAAACAATGTTTCACAGTACAGGTTTCCTCGGTACACAGAATTACAATGCGAAAGATAATTTCTTCAGTCATTTGGAAAACATACAGCGAACAGAAATCAGTCATGTCTTATCTTCAGCAGCTATATTTATTTCATTAATAGCTGTGCCGTTTTTTTTAAAACAATATTTACACGCACTCGGCACGAGTTGAAAGTAAGTGAAAATATACACAGAGGTGTTAAATCGAGGGAGTGGGTTGCTACCAGTAAAAACAATTTTGTGCAATCTACCAAAAAGTGGAACCTTCCCAGCTTGTTGAAAAGAAAGCATGTCGAGGCAATTTCAGGGCCGACGTGAATCACACAGTATATAAGCATGTTGTTCCCAAACTTTCACGCAATTCCTTCCCGTGTCTAATATTCATACCACTAACTCCATTTGCATTCCATTAATTTAGGGGACAGGCGGATAGCTCTGGCCACACAAATAAAACTCATGACATTTTGAAAATCAACAGAATTAAATCTTTATTTTTATACTAGAATGGAAATACAACATATCTCTCACAATAATAATTAAGTAAAAATCTGATACGTTCATTATCTTAGCTTATTTAAAGTCTTGAAATCAGTCTTCAATTTTCATTGGATATATTTTTGGAGGATAGCCCCAGATATAGATTTAATAATAACCAAGCCGTTTTTTGGCTTTACATACATCACAACAGTGGTATTCTTCTGAAGGGTCAATGTCCACCCACGCTTCGTGGGTTCAGCCTTCGCATTTATGACACTGGATCCAGTATTCTTGGAACGTTTCTCCGCAAATGATGCATTCTGTATCCTGGTCTCTTTGTTGCTGAACAAAACTTTGAATGTTTTTGTTTGTTTTCATTTTATTAAGTTCCGCCTTGTTTTTATTGGTTGCAGCCTTTTCTCTGCCAGCGCGTTTTTGAACGGCGAAGATGTCGGAATCTCACTCTATTGTGTTTTTCGGGAACGCACTGCAAGACGTTTCTTGGAAGCATCGGGAAAAGGTCTCAACTGTTTGAGCAATTCAATTGCTCTAGGCACCTTACTTCTCACAGCTGCTTCTCTCACAGATGTCCGGTGTTACGGTTTGGATGGCGTTCGTAACTCTCGGTTTCAGGTGGTGAGGGGGTGGCGAACTCGCATTCGACACGTCAATGTGAAGGGGACTGTCTGATGTTTCCTTACCCAGAAAGAAATAGACGATACCTTCATGTCTTAGCTGATTTTTAGCGATGAAGAGACTTTCCATACAAATGGTAAGGTGGACCGGGTCAACGTGCGGATATGGTGTCAGGAGCTTCCATATGAAACCACCGAACACGACTGCGCTTCCCCCAAAATGCACGTGTTTTGCGCTGTATCCAAAGACACTGTTTTCGGCCCTTTCTTTTTTCACGAGTGTTACTGGAATCCCTTATTTTGACATGCGAACAGAGGGGTTGATTCCTCAGTTAGAAGAGGTGGCGGGGGACTCCATTTCCAGCAGGATGGTGCGCCACCCCATTGGCACCTAGCTGTTCGCAGATATCTGAACGAGAAGTTGCCGCAACGCTGGATTGGCCGAGGAGCAGCTGGTGACCAGGCTCTTCATCACTGGCCCCCAAGAAGCCCGGATCTTACACCGTGCGATTTTTTTCTATGGGGGTACATTAATGATAAAGTGTTTCGTTCACCATTGCCGGCTAACATTGACGACCTCAAAACGAGAATAACGAACGCCATCCAAACCGTAACACCAGACATGCTGGCAAGAGTGAAGAATGAGTTTGATTATCGTGTAGATGTCGTCCGGTTTCGCTCATGGTGGTCACATTGAACATTTTTGAATGTATGGTAAACAAACTTCACGGTTCCATGGTTCATTTGATTCGTTAATCGAGGTTGTAGGATGTTTGGTTTTGTTATTATAGACCTTCAAAGTTGGGGTATTCTTTTATACTTACTCTGTATATTTTCACGAAGTGCAACATCCATTTATATGGTTTACGTTTAGTAAAAGTAAATATAATGTTACATCAATATTTCGCTGTCTAACGCTATATATCTGTACTTATTTTCCTTCTTCAAGCACAAATATTGCGAAAACGTAATTTTTTTTAGAACGATAGTCTTGCATTCATGATGTGATATGCTTATATACGAGTGTGTATACAGTTGATTATTTTGCAATTTTTTTCGTATGTCTGCAAAATACAATGAAACTACGTGCCCACGAATGCGGTGCGTTGTCCCTTTGGTCTAATTTTACAACCTTGGTTAATCTTTGTTTGCATGAGGCGAAGGAATATCCTGAAAGATGAAAATAAGCAATACTTCATATAAGTTGGAAGCAATAATGAATATTCCATAGTTTGCCAATTCGTACTTTAAAATACACGCAGCACAAAACACTCATAATTAATTTGCCTTTAATTTTAACATTACTCATAATATATCATAACATTTTGAACAAATATTTTCATAGGTGTTTTCAGGTTTATATGGTCCTTGAATATTCCCAGAAATTTATTTCCATTACCGCCAACATATGCGACATGCTTACTCTGTAAAATTATTTAAAAGTAAACTTGATATACCTATGAATAATATTTATAAAATCGTAAACTTAGGAACAAAGTTTAAAAACTGGTGCATGAAAAAAAAAACAGCAAACTCAGTTTGGTTGTAAATATTCATTCATTACAAACGTATAAGCCTACGCGCATTATTATACCAAATTTAAAGTTCTTAAAGTATTTTTATTTGTTTTTAAAATTCAGTTTTTCTGATTTTATTCAATTATTTCTCTTTCAGTTGGCGTACCTTCGGTTCGATGTATTCTGCATTAGTAAATCTCAGAACCTGCCGCTGTTGTGATTTAGGGGTTTCACCACGCGTTATTATGTTGGCAGCACCTTTCTTTCCGCGCCCATTTCTCACCCCTGTTCCGCTCGACATTCCACGGCAATGCGGTTGTTCCTAGCCAAAGTACGGTCAATATGGCCGCACGGGAAGTTTTGTTCTGTCTGCCGTCTACTGCAAGAACTTTCCCGACGTTTCTTTCTGCCGTCTTTACAGACGTATGCGTGAAACATAGCAGTTAACGCAAAGCAAATTCTAAACATACATTTTTTAAAATATGTATACTTTTGCTCGTAACTGCTTTGCAATTCTCGCGCTATATGTCGATTCGCACGGAGATTAAAACGAAGCTCGTTAACTTTGCTTTAACTATACGCTAATTTATTTCATAAAGTTTTAGTTGGCGCGTTCTTGATAAGACGCCATAATGTGCTACAAAAACTGATGTAGTTGTATTTGGTATGTGATAAAACCTTCGCGCATATACATACATATATTATGAAATAGTAGAAACACATGAAAAAATATTCATAACCACTTCTCACCAGTTTGCGACTTATTTGCCTATAATACCCGTGTCACTCACCTAATTTAATTACTCTTTTGTATTTGTTTGTACATTTTGAGATTGTTAATTTGTTTATCACTAAAACATTCACATAAACTTCCTTTGCAGTCGTATTCCATTAAGACATTGTACAATCCACACGAAATATGGAAAGGGAAAAAATAAATACAGATCAACAAAAGCAAGTGGGGATTTATTTAATCTGACTGCTTAATACTACGTTACCTTTACGCAAAGTTCAAGTGGGCTCAGCTTTTCGCATGGAAACATTAACTTAACGTCCTCCTTAATTATATTTATAACTTATACACTGATGCTCAATCTTTACTTGATACTAATAATAACGCAAAGTCACGCAACGAGCAAAATGTTATATTCAATGTTATTCGGCCTTGAATTGTATGTACTAGTTTCGTGTCTCCACGCTGAGTTGACAATTTTCGTGTCCATTACGAGAAGACATTTTGTTAATGTGTTGACGCATATAACATTCTTGCAGAGCCGCTTAATCGACGATTTATAAACGAGTTTGCAGGTCGGTGGAAATTTGTTATTTTTCATACGGCAATACGATATATTACCGTCATAAAAAAAAACTAAGCAGCATTACCAACACTTCCCTTTTAAAAGTGAAAAAAACCTTATCTAGAACGTGTATACAATAAGACTTTTGTTGCTCGGTGCCATTTGTAAGATATTTCCAAGATTTGTAATTTCAGTTAGAGTTCGCAGTCATAAAACTACCTGTTTTGTAAGCAATACATACTTAAACATTTTATAAACTTCCAATTTATATAACAGCATGTAAATTTACATAATTGTCATACACGTGTGCCAATCGCTTTTTAAAACTTACGTCATCTTCTCCGACGACTCCAAATTTGAAGATGCATGCTTGCCTAAAAACTACACAAGACCAGGACGTTCTCTGCTTTTGGAAATACATGTTAATGCGAATGTTAATAAGTACATATATACAGTAGATTTGAAAATGTTGAAACACATTTCGATCATATGAGTTGTGTTACCTGTAACTTATGGAAAAAGTATTGAAAATGCGATTAAATTAATATTGGAGAAGGGAAAACAAGGTTGCATTTTATTTATAAACCGTAGCTCCATTAAAAAGTTGCATGCGTCGAACCACTCAGGTAATCCTACGCACTGAAAGCCACCATAACGAACGGAGGAACAAGGTTAGTTAAAAAGGTGCCCGAATCAACTAAAAGCTTGATTCCCTTTAAAGTCCTGTTAAATATCAGATAGAGAATTTTTTTCATAATCTATTAAAACTCCAGTTTTAACTGCTTAAAAATCCTCTTCAATTCATGATTTTTATATGTTACTAAAGAAAATTAACATTACCAATTTAATTACAAATTGGCAATATGCGGCCCTAGAACACAGTTTAGACACAAATGTATCAAGCGCCTTGCACATCGCTTGGGAAGGAAATAATTAAAATAATTTTATTTCCGTGTTGGGCGAAACCAGTTCAGCTTTCAGCTATAAACTTTAATTTGCAAATTCTTTTACGATACGTTAACATAATTGTTTCAAACGAGCACAATTAATTTCCAACGAGTACGAGCTTCAGGAATAATATATTAATTTTTAAATGAGATCATTGAACTGATTACAGGGAAATTTTCTTCGCTGCTTTCGGAATACACACTTAAGCTTGTTTCTTACGTTCGTATACTTCCGTTATGCTCACGTCAAGTCATACCCTTACGCTCAGCTAAACGAAAAGTGACATCAGATAGAACTACACTCTAAACCTGAACAGTGAATGTCGAGCCAAATATGCTAAAACCAGATAAAATGGCTCCACTTCTAATAAGCACCAGATAAGTGATTATTATCGTGGATGAATTGGTTTGATTTATAGGCTACGGTGATTTCCATGAGTCCCCCGTTTGCAATTCATTACATTGCTTCAACAGGCGGTAGTGACTAATAAATCAACTGCCTCTCAGTGATGGGCAGTTCACTAACTGATATCACTTATTTGGGCTTGAGTGAAAAATACCTGAATATTTTGATGTCCAGTTAATGGACGTAATTACTTTTTTTCTGTAGCCCCATAGATGCAAAGGAGTACAAGCATTTCTTTCTGCATAACTCAATAATTATTAGCATACATTTCGAAATAATTAATATTTTATCAGAAATATTTATAATTAAAATATGCCACATAATGTTGCACAAAGTGATTTGGAACGGTGATATGACGAGGTACTACGCCAAAATTATATCCTAACGTGTACCTTTATCGGGGAAAGTGTCACGGAAATGCACTCGAAAGTAATCGCACATAATCGACCTATGTGGTTTTGTTAATTAGGGCATAACATTAATGTCATGGGATTTGGCATGCAAAAAGTTTGAATTTGCGATATGGTTACGGACCTTCCAGCTAGACTCTGCTTGCAAGCGCCGTTTCTAAGACATCATAACTAGGAGCGCGATCTTATCATGGAGTTCCTCGCGTCTTTAGCCGAAACGTGCGTAACCGTGCAAAGTGCAACTGAAAATTTGCCTTTTTTGTTAATTGTTACTATACGATAAATCTGTGATGCGAAATGTAGGCGGAGACAATGAGCCATGCTGTTGAAGTAAAGTTAAATTTAAGATCTCCCGCGTTGCAATGCAATTACTGGGAGTGCCTTGAGTGACCAGTTGTATGTTTTAATTATTAAAAGATATATCAATATCTGTTATTATTTTTATTAATTTATATTGAAGAAACACGTCCACCATTCTTTTGAATTTCAAGCGTATATTTTTTTTGATAGCGTTACAAAATATCAAACACGTTCACTCATATTAAATTATTCCTGTGTGGGAACTGGTACACACAGAAGAGAAACGAAGTGAATGCTGACAGTTTGTTTGTCTCTTTTTTAATGAAATAATAATTCGTTCTGTATGACACACTTTTAATGACAGTTTCTTTGCAAGCGGGCGCTAAAGTATTCATACCTCTGTTTTGAAAACAGAGGTATCAAATAATTCGCAGCCCTTTTTCAAAGGAACACATCCAAATTTACACTTTTTTCGCCAGGATGATTTTCTTGTCTTGCAAATCACATGCCATAACTTGTGTATAAATCAAAGACGAGAGATCTGAAGAGACTTTTGTGACGCAGGCCCTCATGAATCTAGCTTTTTTTAATCAGTTACCCGGACAGCAAATCACTTTTTTCTGATAGACTTTTGTGGCTGCCAGTCACGGTTGGCATTTTCTGACTAGCTTCTGTGGCCGCAAATCACTGTCATGCTCTGGCAGGTAAGTGTGGAGACCAATAATATTCATGCCTTCCATGGCAGATAATTAGCTTGTAATCACTTTATAGGGCGGCCATGTGAAATTCAGCTTTTATATATATATATATATATATATATTTATATATATTCAGTTAATATTTCTTAAATATTCCATACAAACTTTTGTATCTTTTAAAGATATCTTTTAATTGTTGGTTTAGTACATTCTTATAACTACATTCTCTGCTTTGTATATTTTTACCTTCTGTTATTCTGCCTATCTGGAGACTGAAAACAAAAGTTTTCAAAAACAAGCAAGCTGTCCCTAAGGGATATTTAATTTAATTTAAAGACACCGTGAGTTATCATAAGTTCCCACGAAGGATTTTTAATAGTGCATAATTATAAGCAATGCTTGTATATTTTATAATAAACTAGAAAGTGAAGAAAACCCCAAGGTACTTGTAAGAAATTGACTTTGATTGATAGCTGTCCGCCTTGTCTCTTTTCCTCCAAGACATCATCGAATGGTAGATTCGTTATTTTTCTCCTTATTTATACTGCGATGCTTATGTTGAGACAGGTGCAACCCAGGTGTTTCATTTAAAGTATGGCTTCGATTTATTATGTTTACAAGTGGAAAATGAGACGTCTACGTAACTACAAGAATTTTTTTTATTGGTTGTATTTTATTGTTTTATCTTTAAAAATTGGCAAAAAAGTTGCTGTTCAACTTCGGAGAAGAAGATCCTATGGATGTTATAATTGGTAATAGATAGGATTTTCAAGCAAGGTATATATTGTTCGGCCAACCGGACATTTTCCTGATTATAAAAACACTTTTCAAATTTCACTTGAAACTTTTGAAGTAATTCTGAGACTGGCATTATTCTGAATATTTCAAGAACTTCGAAATAGACCCGATCGTCTGGGATGAGTTTTTTTTGCATAAACTGATTTTCGTATCTTTGTGAGAAGTTTGTTGCTGTATCTTGTTAAATGGTATATCACTTAACCTTTTACGTGCTCGTGTATTAATGGATTTTTTTGGCTGTCGTACAGTGTTGGATATCTTAAATGTTTCATATAGTTAAATACCGATTATTTACTGCAGGGCTGGTGACTTGGCAATAAACGTCTCTGTTTTTCCACTGCCATTTGTTGGACGGCGATGCGGGTGATGGTTTGGCAGACTGATTGTTTTGGCCTAGCAATTCTCAAAGTCGATGTGTTATAACTTCATCGTCTCTCAGGCTGCAAAAGATCCTGCTGTGCAAATCTTTAAAATCATTTTTGTCTCGCAATATAAGAAGGGAGTTGCGAGGTTCCGAAAGCATCTGTTGACGTAAATTAACAATCCGCAGCTGTTATTTGAAGGGTGGCTCTCTAACCTACAGTTAAGATAAATTATGTTGCCAATGCTTTACGAATATCAGGAGATTTAACGTCCAATTCAAAACACTCACTGTTTATTTCACTTGATTTCTCACTTGAGAATTTGAAGGCAGCTAAATTCTTGATGTCAAATTTCAGTTACTTCAAAATTATGATGTCACTTGACCTAGAAAGACAACATAATAACTCTAGCAATTTTAAATATCTCATCACTACACTAGGGCATGAGCTGCCTTCTAAGCATATTGATTAGGGGATTGGTACAAACTTTTGAAATTTACACATTTCATCGAAAAATAATTAATATAGTTTTACTATGTCCTAGTGGCATATCTTGTCGGCACAGCTACAAGGATTAAGCGTGCAAAAATATTGATGTAATTACTTGATTGCATTGTGGTGGCATTAAGAAAGAATTTTAAGTAAGAGTAACATAATTTTAAACATTGAAAAAAAAAAAATAANAGCGTGCAAAAATATTGATGTAATTACTTGATTGCATTGTGGTGGCATTAAGAAAGAATTTTAAGTAAGAGTAACATCATTTTAAACATTGAAAAAAAATATATATCAGTGTTCACTATGAAAAAATCCTACTTATTTCGCTTCTTTTAAAATTTAACATTATAAAATATATTCGGGACGAACTGTAAATCTTTTTTGGAATTAGACCAACTATATTAATCAAGTTAATCAGATCACAAGCAGTCGTATAAAGTAGTAAATACTTGTTATGAAAGAACTAATTTAGCCGAAGTTATTTGAGAACTGCACTAAGACAAACATCCACATTTCAGCTGACACTGAGCCATTGAACTGTCTGTCAATTCAACTACAAACAAAGATATTACCACATTGCCAGAATATTTTACTGTACTTTCATTAATATATTCAAAGAAATAGAGATCGGCTCTCAAGACCTCGTTAAAACCCTCCCAAATATCTCAACTCAACACAAATAAATAGTCAGTTAACACTGTTGGAAACGGAATAAATATTTCGAATCTCTCTCAGGGTTATAAATGTCAGATTTTTTTTTTCTATTTCCCAGGTGAGCATACACGTCTTGATTTAAAATGGGGATACTTCATGGTTTATCAAATAATTCCCATTTTTTTTACATTAAAAAATATATTTTACATACCCTAAAATGGGCGTTGTAAGTTTTGGCTCAATATGCGAAATATGCTATCACAAAGCCTCTGTTTTATTTTTCGCATCTGTTGACACTAAAAATTAGTATTTAGAAATTGTTATGTTTTTAAAATGAAACAAACTGTTTTTGGTGAACAAAAACGTTATATATCAAAATATTAAGCAAGAAAATATGAATAGTTGTGCTATGAAGACGATGAAATTCACTTCCAAATGAGCTATAAAATTATGGTATCTTGAGAAGTTCCATAGATTGAGTAAACCTATTTTAATTTAAGTTTCTATGATTTAAGAGATTTCAAGAATTAGATCCTCTTTGAACTAACTTACAAAAATACCAAAGAGTTTTAAATATACTACTTGTATAATAGGTATCTTCTCCTGTCATATATGTTGTGCATTCCAAAATCATTTTCTAAAATTTTAATGTTTGCTAAATGTCTATAATCAAAATTTGGAAAGAGCATTTTTGAACAACGCTGTGTGGACGATTGAGCATTTCCAAGCACTTCATAAGATCAAAATGCACTGCCAGAAAATTGTTCTTAAGGATATGGCAAATTTTACACTAATACTTTTGCACTACGCACAGTTTCACGCAGATGTTAAGGGCTGAGAGCACCTCACTTACATGTATGCAACAAACATTTAACAAAATCTATTAGTGACTCACTGTGCACTGTGTGGTATTCTTAAGAAGATCACTGACATTAAACAGGAGGTAAATTATCCTGCGATTACATAGCACATCTAGATGTGTAAGCAAATGTGGTCTTGAAAACCGGACCGAACATCACTGTATGCTAGATGGAATTGCTGCTTGCGACAGAAGCAGACCACTTATGTATTTTTTTATGTTTGCAGAATTTGCAGAAAACTTGCCTGGGTCTACTCCAAGGAGTCCTTATCCAGTGAGAAGGCGTAAGTACTAAGTTGTGTTAATATTTCACTGCATTTATTTATACTAATTGGCGTTTTCACTAAAACGCCACATTTGTGGTGGACGGGGTCAAAACTGGTGATGGTTCATGACCCAATGGTTGTTTGTCTAAATTTTCTAGCACAAAGTAGCTCAGCAAGTGTTTTGAGAACCACGAATGCATGGTGGTGCATGGTCGCCATTAGACTTGCTGGCAAAACATTTGCACTGTATGTTAATGTAATAATTATAACTCACAAAATGATATTTCTGAACAACTTGTTGTTTGTCTGCAAAATGGATACGTCTTCGCTCACTTATAAGAAACAGAAACCTCACGTAAATGTTAAAAAATATTCAGTGGTATAAAGCACAGCTTCTTCACTGTCGAGTACTGTATCTACTTAGTAATAGACTTGTGTTCGCGTATGGAATTTTGCGAGCAGTAATTCATTAATTTTTTTGACTCGTTCATTAGTAGGCAATAATATCGCTCTTTCTTTGAACCACGATAGTGTCTTATTTGAAAGTTAGTGTATTTCAGGGTATACGTTATCTATCAGATGTTGGTGGTTGGTGACTAAAACACTTATATCACTTATGAGATAAATTTTTCCACAATCCATTGGAACCTCTCCGTTTCCGACTTTGAGTAGCGTGTCAGCAAACATGCTGTTATCTTCTGAAGACATAAGTACTTTCATGATGGTTTTGAGTGCTAGTTTTGTAACCTTGGGCCACATTTGGTGCTGTTAATGACATTTCCTATCTAGATTACACATTTTGAATTATAAATTAATTAATTTTGATAATGGTATAGTTCTTTATGGTTAGAATAGACAGTGAATTTTACGTTTTGTTTTAATTACGTAATATAAATTGTAAAATAGCATATTACTACTTGTCTATTTAAGATAGATATATGCTACCACATACTTTTTTGTAGATCATTTAATTTTACACAATCATTTGGTGAATGATTTTGTTATATCAATAAAGGATTAGGCAACATATTCCATGAGAGCACTCTGGCGGCAAACTTTTTTCCTGTCTTGTTTCACTTATACCGTTAATGCTCAGCTCCTATACGTGCTAGGGCAATTTTTAATACACATAAACCTTTCTAGATAACTGCAGATCATAACAGTAAAAACCGCATCCAAATCCGTTCAGACGTTCGCTTGATTAGCGCAGTCACGCAGCCAGACGCGCGCCAGGGACTTCCTTTTATACTACGCAGTGATTGGTGGAAAACCTGTAGCAAGATTCAATGTAGAGCCCTCAAGTATGAATCTGAAGCATACGTTTTGATAAACAGCATTATTGTAAAGCTGTTTTTAGATGTATTGTAGTCATCTGAAGTGGTGTCTCTAATGTGCGTGACGTTTTATAAGCACTTAGCAGTCCTCGTCTTTAGTGTGTGTTATTTTCGCGAAGCAGCACAATTAACGCACTTTTAATATTTTTGTTGTAAACAAGTGTAATAAGAACACTCTGCAACGAAGTTCAAGAGCCACCTAGGTGGGCACCTTAAGTATGATGAAGAGCCAAAAATGATTTTCGATGTTTTTGGGATATTTTTTCATTCTATTTTATTACATCAAATATATTATTGATAAAAGTATAAAAAACCGTGGCAAAATAATTTACAAGAATTTGTATCGGAAAATACAGACATTTATAATTTATATGTATTGGAATACATATTTAATAACTTTGCATTATTGTCTCGTTTGGCTACAGTTCAAATTAATTCTTAATATCATTAGAATAAGATAAATAAATGTCGTGGAATTTCTTGCCCATAATTTTGTTTTAAATTTTATAATGAAATTTAAATCTTAAATAGCTAGATGTGAAACAGGCGAATAAAATGCCACATCTCAACGAAATGTCTCCGCGGCGTTCCTAAAAAAAAAAAAGAAAAAAAACCCCGTTTAACTTAAATTAAACATTGTCCTCGTGTAAATTTTTTTTTATGGGTTTGCCACAAATATTTGTGTTACGAGTATGAAACTTCTTTTAAAAAGCGCCTGAGAAATATTTTAAAACTGATTTGGGATTTTTATCAAATAGCTACAGACATTGTTTCGCAAAACCATAAAATTTATTTTAAAATGCAGAAAGAAATGGACACACTTAAGCCGCTTCACCGTTCTCTTGCCTTGGTTCTTAGAACAAATGGTTTACATGCTCCAGTGAGATGAGCGCCCGCACAGTCGTTATTTTGAGGTCGAGGTTGATGAAATTCACGTGCTTGACTTAACTGAAAGTCTATTAAGTGTGTCAGCACACGTGGGTGCACACGCCACTTTTGCTGGCTCTTACGTCGGAGTTGTTTTCCTCTCGCGTAATTAACGTAAGTTGGAAACACTCTGCCCTGCTTCTTAATTACTCGCTCCCACTTCCCACTCGTGGGATGAACTTCTTTCTCTCTCTCTCTCCTGCGTTGTAATAATGAAATCAACGGCAGCGTTAAAAGTAAACCACGTGAGTGACCTTTCTGTGATGTGCCTGACCCAGATAAACAACGTTCGCCTGGGGCACCAAATATAAACGAACACGTCGGATTAATAAATACTGAGTTAAAAAAATATTTTTTAAAAATTTAAATACTCATCGTAAGTTTTGCGTACACACGTAAAATCACAACTTCAATGTTTCTGGAAAGATTTAATAATAAAAAAAATTTATTTATAATAATAGTACTATGAAAATCTCAGAAAAATGTCGTAAATCAATATGAACATATGCGAAACTAAATTTATGTAACCAAAATCCTGAGAGACATACATACAGAAGGCATGCAGAAATTGTTAAAATTAATCCATATTCAAATGAGAAAATCTGGTTCCTCTTACTTGTTTTATCACTGAATAATTTGTTATTGGAAACACACGATACCATACGTTCAGTGTTCGCTGCGGTAACTACTTTTTGACGTGAATACGTATTTAAATTTGCAACCATATCGGGCAATCCAGAAATCTAATGATAACCAAATTTGGGGATACAGCTTGGCATTGCAGCTCCGAATCAATCGTATACATCAAAAATTCAATTACACCACTCGATTGCCAAAGACTCAAAGAATTTGTTACGTTGAGTGAGGACTGCGAAGCGTCCCACGTGGCGGGGTGGGGGGACCCCAATTTTGAAGTCCTTTCCAGGCGCTTCATAAATTCCGTGTAGTATAACATATGACGCGGAGTAGCTACGACGCTCGTTTCAGTTTTAATCAAAAGCTGTCGTCGAGATCAATTGATTAAATGTATTAATCATTTGTGTGGCATGGTTATGGTGAAATTGTATGAGTTAAAAGTAAAAAAAATTGAAAACTCAACACAATATCGTCTATACCCGTCAAAAAGCCAAATCGAAATACAGAAATCGTATAATGTTGGAAAGAGCATTTCAAGAGCAATCCAGTGAAACCCATGAAACCCCATATTTTCGAGTGAAGCTGTGCCGGGAACGTAAAAACGTAGACGTATTCACGCGAAACAAACGGTCGTGTCCCCGACACAGCCACACCCCATGTTTTATTTCATCTTCTTACACAAAATCTTCGCCAAGAGACAACACCGACATTGTTGAACCCCATACTTATAGATCGTTCACGTCTCTGAATCTCTTCCTGGTTGGTTTTCGGCTTATTCTGTTCATTCATAACAAGTTTGTAAACACTTATCGAATTTCAAATATAACTGGATACTTATTTTTGCTTTTTTTTTTTTTTTTGCGTTTATGATGTTAACTATCCGGTATAATTGCGACAGAAATTGTTTCCGCAGTAAGATACGAGAGTGTGTGTATATTTGCGTTTATATATCTGTGTGTGTACATACCCACAGACACACACTATCACGTTCAATAAATTCGTGGACCGACTGATGGCTTGATTATATGCAGAAAAGTACAACTTCTACGAACTTGTTGACTGTACAACTTGTATACAAGGAATTTTTGTATAGCATGTTAAACTGCAAACCACAAATCTATGAAGATGTGTAAAAAGTCCTAATGGAAAAATGTTCGGAAAATTCATTTAGTATATTAGTAATTAAATTTGAAGTTATACAAAACCACGCCTTGAGTCCGCAGCCACACGCACCTGCTTGCACAACAAGTTGCATACCAGGAAGGTGAACGGAATCATATAAGCTACGATGGGTACGTATATTTTCGCATGTAGATGACCGTGCCAACTCCGTTCGCCTTCATGACATGCAACTTGTTGTGCACGCAGGTGTGTAAAGCTGCGGTGTGTAGGCGTTGTTACGCCTAACATCAAAGTAAATAGAATTTCCCAAAATTATTGCTGCTAGGACTTTTTGTTCGTATTAGTCCATATATATGGTGTGGTTCGAATTCCAGAATTCCAACATGTTGATCATAATCTATATATATATATATATCTGTGTTCTTATTAAAAATATTTTATTGTAATAATTACCTGGGTACTCCAGTGGTAATCCTCATGAGTTTGTGAAATGGTTTGGAAGTTGTTCTAATTTCTTGTAGACTAGCTATTTTTTTAAGGCCTTTGAAGAAACCCAGCCAAAAGTTCAGTGAAATGCATGTGAGCATCTATGGTTTCCCACGCCACGTCCTAGTATGCCTGAAAGAAAAGATGGGCGTTTTACTTATAGGTCACATTTAATTGGGCTGCGAGAAGAAAACTTAAGGAGATAAAACTTTACTTGGCAAATTATTTTTAATGACTGCTGGCCAGTTTCTACTGAACAGTGAATCAGTTTGAGTCTTACACCAGCCTGTACTGGAATATTCTGTATACTTCTCCAGGTAATATTTTCTGCGTCGAGTTTATTTCAAGTTTTAGGAATGACGGTGGTTCATCAGGAATGTTCTTCTGTAAGTTATCTTCTGTAAACTTTTGTTAACGTTCCTGGCGTTACACTGCGTTTTTTTTGTTGCTGTTAAATGTTTGTTTGCCTAAGTTCCTAACGAAATATTCATCTTATGGACGTTGAAATGAGGTCGCTCTGAGTTTTGAATTAATAAACCTAATTTTAAGACGTGTATTAATAACACTGTTACATAATTTAGTTGTTAGTTGCTAATAAGATAGTACGTGAAAAACTGAAAATGAGAAAATATTTACTGTATTACGACAGTATCAGTGTTTACCTCAAGGTTGCTATATATAAAACTGACGCAGCGTATACGCGTTTTTGTTTAGACTGAGCCCGACATAATAATTTCACATAGAATGTTTTGTAGTTATTTAAGAGCTTCCAAAATTTTTCTCAAAGTACATCTTGCTTTTCATACTCAACGTAGAAAATTTTGTTTTAAAAATCAAATGACGCTATTAGAATAGTATTTATAGAAAACCACTCAAACATTGTACTGGACGTAAGAGGAATATTACCTTTTTTGGACATATAGAATAGCAAATAAAACAAATGAAACATATGAAATCACCGACATTCTGATTTCTTTTTGAAATATGTAAATTTTTCAAACCCAGGATAGTCACTTTTTAGTTGGCCTATTCGTAATCGCTTTCGAAACTAACTAAATGAATTTCTTTCTAATTAACTGAAACCCAATAATGGCGTCAAGCATAAAGTAATGACATAGTTTTAATTTTAAGTGCTCTCGAAAACAACTAACAGGATGGTTATTAAATTTTGAACTGAAAACTTCAGATGATAATTTACTCCGTTATTTCAAAAATCTAAGTTAGGTTAACACAATTCTATACGTACTAATGAAATCTTCCATTCTAATAACGCCAGTTTTTGACGAATTTGTCGTTGCCTAGGTGATAATTGTAGTGCTGTGTTTCTTTCATGGAGACAACGAGAAGGCGGATAACGAAGAGAGAGAGCTGTTATTAGGGCGAGGTTCCTTTGTTTCTAAGAGACGGGAATCACAGAAGTTCGCTCCAACCCTGCCGAAATTTAAGGTTGATTTCCGTTCGTAGCTTGGCTAAATGATTTGTTTGTAAAACCCCTTCCATCGGTAGGGTATGGACAATGGTTTATTGAAACACGGACGAGCATAAAAGCTGTCATTTACTCAGTATTTTTCCTGCGTTCTAAAACGCTCTGCTTACAGCATTCCAAATAACTAAGGAAGTCTTTGCGTTTACAAACACATCCTCTACCACACTAAAAATGAACAACTGTTATACACTAAATATATGAAAATAATTCTAGATGCAAACTTAATATAAACTACATGTAAACTCGTGCAAAAGAATTATTGTGAAATAATAGTTGTTTTTAAACTTTCCAACGACATTTAATTGAAATGGGGGATGGAACATGGCGTGCTTAATACATTTGTCAGCAAAATTGTGCAGTAATTTCTGTATTTAATCCATCATTGTTGGCTTGCGTGAAGAACTAATAGTCAATAATTTTGCCATAAAATTGTATAACATACACATGCAAGTCAGGTCTTTGTCATCAAAGATGAAATGAACCCAAAGTTAGAGCAACCTCACATTTTCGTGAGGCCCAGGAACAAACTATAGGTCAGCGGATCATCTTAGAAAGGGTCATTAATCAGCTTGAAGCCAGCCCAGCAAGATGGGCTAAGAAGCCGCTCTGGGACTCGTGCAAGCTGTTTCAACCAGCAGATTTGGGCAGTAAGTAACCATTAATATATGCGCTGGAACAATAAAAAATTATGCCGAAATTAATGGGACCACCACGAGATATCGTATATTCTCCACAGCTATGTGAATCTGTACATAATTAACGAATTCGTGAACATTAATTTAAATGTGTCCATTCTACGTCACCCACTGAAAGAAAGGCATTCAAACAAATGTCGTATTCCCTACCAATAAGTGGAGGAAAGCATTTCTCATTCTCTGTTACATGAAAACTCTTTTCATTTAATTTTCTTCATATCTTCGACAACTTACTACTGATGTAGAATTACTACCATCATGCAATTTTGAAATCATTTAAGTGATTTATTTGTACATGCCTGTTTCTTACTGATATCTTTGCGTTACAACTGCAGTTATTATTAGTGAACTCAAGTGTTATTTTTAATTTGCCGTAAATAAAAAATTTGCAAGATTTCGCGACTTTTTCGTCCACATGTCCAGTCCTAGTTCTGTATTGTCTCAGAATAAACTCATGAATGGGCGTCTAGGCCGCGATAATATATAAGCCTTTGAAATATAATCACAGACGCTGAACACTTATCAGCAGGGTTGGTCGGTACAGTTACTCGATATGATTTCATGTTGATAATATCGTTAGAGAAGCGATGCAACTCTTTAATGAATTATCAGAAACCGATGGCTATATATATCAAGCGCTGATGACAAAATGCCATTAATGTCAGGAATGTCACCATAGCAAATGAGTGAACAACGCGAAATTACAATTGAATAATTTTGTATACCTACGTTCAGTTGATGACACTCCTCTGATTTCTTGAATTTGTTATTCTTGCCAAAAAATTAATTTCAGAAAGCTAGAGTAATCTTATAGTTGAGCCCTTTGAAGAGAAGAAACATGTCACAAAAGAGCAGGTAGGAGTAAAGTAATAAGTGTTTATGTTTTTGCGTGTTTAATAAGTCTATCAATTTTACTTTACCCGCATTTGTCATGTTCTTAAAATATTTACAAAAATAAATTTATTAAAATGTGGTTTAAGCAAAGCTCGACGAAATGTCATTTGATTGAAAGCGATACTTTGAAAGGTAGAGGAGACATGCATAAAAATAATTTTACACGTGGAAAACCCCATTCTTTCACTCGGTAGGTCCTGCATCAGGCAGAGCTCTTAATGAGACAATTTAAGACGCCGTAGAGGAATATGGGTTACATTGTTTGCCTTGTGTGTGTATGTATAAAGCGCAACAATTTCCAAGGAGTCAATATATTATCGCGACCTAAATACGCTCAAACGGTATGTTTAAAAATAAGTTGCCTAACGAGGGAGGGGAATTGTTGGAAAATAACAAAAAAAAAACCGAAATTTGTAAGATCTCATGCGATGGTGGAACTCCTCTGCGGACAACACGAGAACTATTTCACGACGTGGTACTGTAAACAGGTAACAGGAGCGCTAGCATCGGTGACGGAACTTCGTAGCTCACAGTATCGTGGGTATTTTTAGCGTTCATATATAGTTCACACTGTACTAAATTAGCGCTTCCGTAGTCCGTATTAAATTATTGTTAGTCGCATCAAACATTTTTAATTATTTTATGGTGCGTTTAAAAGCAATTTATTAAAAAAAACTGATATACAGCTATATAAATTTATATTATAATTTGTTTTAAATTAATGCATCTATGTTATTTTGTAATAAAAGTCTCATTTCGCAGACAGAATAAGTAGTACGATATTATAAAATGTGAAGACGCGATAAAACACTACATTAAATCTATGTAATTCACGATATGCCATTTGTTGAACACTACCCAGACTTGTAAAAACTAATTAATTTAGCGCTGACAGCTTATTAAAACAATAATTATTGTGCAATTAATACTCCGTGAGTTTACACAGCATTTTGCAAGAATAGAATCTTTCATGGATCGTGGATCGATAGAGATTAAAATTAACTCAAATAATACAGGAACTCCAGTTTGCTGCGTGTAAATAAATTCTGTACATTCTTCATAGGTTGATTTCACGATAGTCTACAATCTCAATTTATTAATCAGAAAAAGTTTCCATATTAAAATAGTCTAAATAAAAGAACATTTCTAACCTCTTTCATCCTGCAGCGTCCCTGAAATTAAATAAAATTACTTCAAAGGACAGTAGGTATTTCTTAAAATTAAGTTATTAAAAAAGTTATATTTTATAAATTCATTTATTTTGAAACGGTATCTATTTTTATGCACCAAGTAGAGTAAAGTTATGATCCTGACATTAACATTATATCACATGTTATGTGAACAGAGGTTGAATAAAACATTTGGAATTTATTTTATCAGTTTTTTGAGGCCTTTTGAAAACGAGTATTAAATTTTTGCTTATAAAACTATTATTTTTTAACCGATATTCTTGTGGGACTTCACTGCACATTTTCCCGCTTTGTGGCAGCACTCGTCAATAATATATATATATATATATATATATATATATAACGTTTCCGCAGTGGAAACTATTTCAAAACAAATACTGTAAGTGCGTACAACCAAATATTTATACCCAGGATTCCGTGTGATTAAAATTTCCTAACCGAGTACGCACTGAATTAAAAAGTTAAATCATTATGTAGAGAATAATTAATTATTTTGAACTCAGTTCAGGAGGCCATGGGGTATATTATCAGTAACCTACATCTTGGCGTACATAGTTGCCAACCAGGAGAAATTTTGTGGTTTCTAATAAAGGAAAGAGTATTTTATATTCCAGTATTTACTTCCAAAAACATTCTGTGTTAATGTATTTGTTGCAAGAACAGGAGGGGGGTGTAGGCTGGTTTATAAGGCCGTTTTATTTTCACTATATATGATATTATTTGAAGTCTATAAACATTTCTGAGTAGTGTTAAGTGTTATTAATTATTTCATATAAAATATATTCATTAAACTACAGTACAAGATAATTAAACTTAATTAAAAAATTGGCGTATGCCTAAAGGAAAGCAAAGGAAATGTTGTTTATGAAGTATAGGGCTGTTGACAACATCACACAATATTGTTGTCCAATTTTGTATCAGATTTTTTGAGAACAAAAAAATATGATTTCTTATATTGGTTTTAATTTGACGTTAGTGCTTGGATATAATGAGAGTTAAACTTATATTTAAGCGCCAGTATCATAATCTTGCTAAAATGATGTCCAAATATTTAACTCGGTTTAAGAGAAAAGTGACATTTCAGCGATAATTTTTCGTATTCCACCAAGCGAGGTGATGTAGTGGTGCTAATCTCCGTGGCGCAGTTGGTTGCGTGCAAGCTTCCGACGCTCGGAGTTCTGGTTTGGAGTCCCGGGTAAGGCATAATTGTAAATTTGCGTACGTTTCTGTTATTCGCCCTGTATGGAAAAATGCCACCAAACCCCGTCAGAAGTAAAGTAAAAGCTCGTTATTTATTTTAAGAAAGTGGTAAGACTTTGGACTCGACATCGGGATAACCTGGGTTCGAATCCCGGTCCGACCATCGTGATTTCGACTTTTTCGCTGCTCCTACATCTCTGAGCAACTTATTCCGTCTCGAGTGACAACGCTATCGACGAGACCTTGAGAATACTAGTAANCTGCTCCTACATCTCTGAGCAACTTATTCCGTCTCGAGTGACAACGCTATCGACGAGACCTTGAGAATACTAGTAAATATTGTCTTTAAAATAAGTTTTTAGCCCGTGTACGCGTTTGTCAGTAAATAAGTGTTCTGAGAATACGAATTTTTTTCTAGGAATGGTAAAAAAACCAACTAAATTTCTACAACCCCCTATTTTTACTTACATACGAAAAAAGTTACAGTTGTTATGAAACAATAGCAATTGTTAGCCTTTCATGCGCTGTTTCTTTAAGACGAAAACGCAATGAAAGAAGAGGCACCCGCAGTTCAGTCGAACGCCTTACATAGCATATAATAAAATCCTCCTTACTACAGATTAANCTGCTCCTACATCTCTGAGCAACTTATTCCGTCTCGAGTGACAACGCTATCGACGAGACCTTGAGAATACTAGTAATTATTTTGTTTAAAATAAGTTTTTAGCACGTGTACGCGTTTGTCAGTAAATAAGTGTTCTGAGAATATGAATTTTTTTCTAGGAATGGTAAAAAAACCAACTAAATATCTACAACCCCCTATTTTTACTTACATACGAAAAAAGTTACAGTTGTTATGAAACAATAGCAATTGTTAGCCTTTCATGCGCTGTTTCTTTAAGACGAAAACGCATTGAAAGAAGAGGCACCCGCAGTTCAGTCGAACGCCTTACATAGCATATAATAAAATCCTCCTTACTACAGATTAANTTGAAAGAAGAGGCACCCGCAGTTCAGTCGAACGCCTTACATAGCATATAATAAAATCCTCCTTACTACAGATTAATTTTGCGAGAAATCCAGCTTGCAAGGCCTGTCTCAATGCTTCCTTGTGAGCAGATGTGACCTTGAGGATTTTAAAACTAGTTACAAGCGGTTTACCTTTAAGGGAATCTTTTCCCACCATGCTAGATATTTGGTTTTCCTAGTTTGTTTAGGTTTTTGAAAAAAGAAAATTCCGAANAGGGAATCTTTTCCCACCATGCTAGATATTTGGTTTTCCTAGTTTGTTTAGGTTTTTGAAAAAAGAAAATTCCGAATGTACCCCTCTACCCAAGTAGCAATTGACCGTGCACTGCAGCACAGACAGCACAAGAGAACTACGATTTCACAGCTACGCCAAAATTTGGCAAAATCACTAATGTGACGTACATAAATACTAGTTCATACTCCAGTTGTTACGTTTGCACTGCTGTGTAATGAGGTCAGTAGCTAGCTGGGCACAGATATAATTTTTTTTTTTTTTTTTTTTTTTTTTT